>JAGIQG010000008.1:124567190-124592883 GCA_024679065.1 Sphyrna mokarran | reverse complement strand
CTATGTTCTATGTTCTACCCTGTCGGACCTATATGTGACTCCAGAGCCACAGCAATGTGATTGATTTTGTGAACTGCCCTCTAAAATGGGAAGCCACTCAAGAGTAATTAGGGATAGATAATAAACGCTGTCTAGCCAACGATGCAAAATGTCCCAAGAATGAATTTAATAAACTATTTGACATTGAGCTTTGTGTCTCTGTAAGATTGCACTGCTGATGTCTGGACAGCAGTTTTGCATCGTCAGGTATTTGAGCAGCAAATATTCAGGTTGCTGGACCATAACAAGCTAATCCACAAGGTTAATCTTTAGAGGGACAGGAAGTCATTGACTTCAGGTCTACATGATACGTGAACAGCATTCGTGATGGTATATTCAGCACAGTTCAGCTTAAACTGACTTTTAGTCACCCATTTGCTATACCATGCAGCTGGGCGCCAGTGCCTTTGTCAGTACACTGGATGGTACACAAGCTCACTGCATGCCAGTTTTTCATCAACAAATCTACTTTTAATGAATAATAAAAGGGCTTAGTTTTCAAATGAGTTTATGATAAATGGCACAACTGAAAATGACAATGACTTAAACCCAGAACATTTCAAATTGGTAATTATCCAGAGGATACAATCTGGAAATGACAAATCACAGTCAGAGTGTCGGGGATTTTGTGGTGATGGATATATACCACAGGGAGATTGTTCAATAATGTCAGTAACTATCACAGCCAATTGCATTACAGAGTGAGACACCAAATGGAGACCAGTTTTCCTCAGGAACAGGAGTAATAATTGTCATGGGAAAGTCTTCATTAGCAAACATTTTCTCGAGTTGCTGACGGTGATTGTCATCGCTGAGATTTATGAGCTGCTTTACATCAGCAAATATCCAAATGGACATTAATTAAAAACAATAATTTGTAACGGTTTTACCTGTTCGAGGCAGTAATTAGCAGAACTCTATGTGCGTAAAATGGTTTGCCTTCCACTAAGAATGTCAAGTCTGACATTTCCTTATTATTCAAGAAGTGAGGATCTGAAAAGACAAAAATAATTTATTTCAAATGGCCTTTAGTGAAAATGAAAGGAGTTTCCTCCAGATTCTGGTGCTGCCAAAATGAGAGGATCGGGGAAGAGTACAGAGGGAGAACAGATTGAATATTGAAAGACAGGAGTAGGCTATACAGCCAATCGAGGCTGCTCTGTCATTCAGTCTGAATACAATAACCTTATGGTTTTTGGGGAACATTCCTTTCAGGAGTAAAGAGTAAGATATTCAATACTCTGATGCTAGTTGGTTCCCACAGCATTCAGTTCTGCATTTACAGGTTTTAATCAAGTATTGCTTCAATAAGAGACATATCAAAGCTTTCCATCTTGGTTAGTGACTGGTAAAAACATTTTTTTCTTCTCTTTTTTTCTCTTGGCATTGCAGTTGTTGTTGTTGTTGTTTGCTACAATAATGTTTCTGTGTAATTTCTGTGATTTATAGTTGAAATGATTATAGAACATAGAACATAGAACATTACAGCACAGAACAGGCCCTTTGGCCTTCGATGTTGCGCCGACCAATATAAAAAGCAATGACCCTCCAAACTAAATCATTCCCTTCTCTTCCATATACTTATCAACTAACCTCTTAAACACCACCAAACTTGGCGCATCTACAACTGCTGCAGGCAGGGCATTCCACTCCCGAACCACCCTTTGGGTAAAGAACCTACATCTGATATCCGTCCTATAACTATCACCCCTTAATTTAAAGCTGTGTCCCCTCGTGATAGCTTTCTCCATCCTAGGAAAAAGGCTATCACTGTCCACCCTATCTAAACCTCTAATCATCTTATATGTTTCGATAAGGTCTCCTCTTAGCCGCCTCCTTTCAACGAAAACAACCTCAAATCCCTCAGCCTCTCTTCATAAGACCTGCCCTCCATACCAGGCAACATGCTGGTAAACCTCCTCTGTACCCTCTCCAATGCCTCCACATCTTTCTTATAATGTGGGGACCAGAGCTGCACACAATACTCCAAGTGCGGCCGCACTAGAGTTTTGTACAGTTGCAACATGACGTTGCAGCTCCGAAATTCAATCCCCCTACCAATAAAAGCCAAGACTCCATATGCCTTCTTAACAACCTTCTCGACATGACTGCCTACTTTCAGGGATCTATGCACATACACACCAAGATCCCTCTGTTCATCAAGACTACTAAGAATCCTACCATTAGCCCTATACTCTACACATTTATTATTTCTGCCATAGTGCATTACCTCACACTTTTCCACATTAAACTCCATTTGCCACCTCTCGGCCCAGATCTGCAACTTGTCCAAGTCCCTCTGCAAACTATAACACCCCTCTTCACTATCTACCACTCCACCGACTTTAGTGTCATCTGCAAATTTACTAATCCATCCTTCAATACCATCATCCAGATCATTTATAAAAATTACAAACAGCAGGGGCCCCAAAACAGACCCCTGAGGTCCACCACTTGTAACCGAACTCCATGATGAATATCTCCCATCAACCACCACCCTCTGTCTTCTATCTGCCAATTCCTAATCCAATTAGCTAAATCACCCTCTATCCCATACATCTGCATTTTCTGCAGAAGTCTTCCATGGGCCACCTTATCAAACGCCTTACTAAAGTCCATATATACCACATCAACAGCCTTACCCCCATCCACCTCCTTAGTCACTTTTTCAAAAAACTCAATGAGGTTAGTAAGGCACGACCTACCTTCACAAAACCATGCTGACTATCCCCAATCAATTCATTTCTCTCTAAATAACTATAAATCCTATCCCTAATAATTCTCTCCAATACCTTGCCCACAACAGACGTAAGACTCACTGGCCTATAATTCCCTGGAAGGTCTCTCTTCCCCTTCTTAAACAATGGGACCACATTCGCTATCCTCCAGTCCTCCGGAACCACACCCGTAACCAACGACGACCTGAAGATCAGAGCCAGAGGCTCTGCAATCTCCTCTCTTGCCTCCCAGAGAATCCTAGGGAAATCCCGTCCGGCCCAGGGGACTTATCCAACTTCAAACCCTCGAGAATATCTAGCACATCCTCCCTATCTACTTCGATACCTTCCAGTTTGATACCCTGTACCTCAGTGTTCTCCATAACTACATTTACATCACCCTGCGTGAATACCGAAGAGAAATATTTATTCAGTACCTCTCCAATCTCCTCAGGCTCCACGCACAACTTCCCACTGCTGTCTATGACTGGCCCTAATCTTGTCCTAACCAATCTTCTATTCTTAACATATCTAAAGAAAGCTTTAGGATTCTCCTTAATCCTATCAGCCAAAGTCTTCTCGTGTCCTCTCTTAGCTCTCCTCAATTCACTCTTTAGCTCCCTCCTGGCTAATCTATAGCTATCCATTGCACTAACCGAGCCATATTCAGCAGTAACAAAAAGCAGGAAAGAGCCACAGAAAATTGGATATAATCTGAAACAAAACATGTTTCAAAGTTTAATTTAAAGAGGTAAGAAGTGGTAGAAGAGCTCCAAACTGTGGTTTGCTCCTCTTGCTCCATGTGGGAGACTGGGGACAGTTCCAGTCCCCTAGGTCAGCGTGTGTGCGGGAAGTGTCTCCAGCCACAGCTCCTGGAAGCTCGAGTATCAGAGCTGGGGCGGTGACTGGAGACACTGTGGAATATCCGCGAGTCAGAGAGTATCGTGGATAGAACGTAAAAAGAGGTGGTCACACCACAGGCTCAGACTCCGCAGTCAGGGAGAGAATGGGTGACCACCAGACAGAGCAGGAGAGATCGGCAGGAATGCAGGAATCTCCTGTGACCATTCCCCTGCAAAACAGATACTGTTTTAGAACATAGAACATAGAACAATACAGCACAGAACAGGCCCTTCGGCCTTCGATGTTGTGCCGACCAAAATAAAAAGCAATGCCCCTCCTAACTAAACCATTCCCTTCTCATCCATAATTTTGGATACTGTTGAGGGAAATAACCTCTCCAGGGAAAGCAGCAGCAGCCAAACTCATTGCAACACGGTTGGTTCTGCTACAGAGGGGAGGGTAAAAAGCGTGTCAGTGCAATAGTTACAGGGGATTCAATTGTAAGGAGAATAGACAGGCATTTCTGTGGCTGTAAACAAGATTCCAGGATGGCGTGTTGCCTCCCTGGTGTGAGGGTTAAGGATGTCTCGGAGCAGCTGCGGGACGTTCTGAAGGAGGAGGGCGAACACCAGTGGTCGTAGTACACATTGGTACAAACAACATAGATAAAAAAAGGGATAAGATCCTAAAAGCAGAATACAGGGAGCTAGGAAGAAAGTTAAGAAATCGGATCTCAAAAGTAGTGATCTCAGGATTACTACCAGTGCTATGTTCAGTCAGAGTAGAAATGAGAGGAGATATCGGATAGGTGGCTGAAGAGGTGGTGTCGGGGGGGGACTTTGGGACCAGTTCTGGGGGAAGTGGGACCTGCACAAATTGGACAGGTTACAGCTGGACAGGACTGGGACTGGTGTCTGAGGGGCTGTGTTTGCCACAGCAACTGGGGAGGGTTTAAACTAATGTGCCGGGGGAATGGGAACCTATATAAAGGAGTCCGAGAAATACGGAGAAGGACAAAAACAAAAGGTAAAATAGGGAATCAGAAACTGAACCAAGAAAAAAGTTCAAACAGCCTCAAGAGAAAAATATTGAGAGAAAGACAAACAATATTAAAAAGACAAGTTAAAGTCTCTGTGTCTTAATGTGCAGAGTATTTGCAATAAAGTGTATGAACTAATTACGCCGATAGGGATCTCGAGGAGTATATGGCTTGTCGGAAGAAACTTAAGAAGGAAATTAGAAGAGCCAGAAGGAATCATGAGAAGACTTTGGCAGGTAAGATTAACGAAAACCCTAAAGCTTCTACAAATATGATCACCAAAGTCGGAGGAGTGGTAGATAGTGAAGAGGGGTGTTATATTTGCAGAGAGACTTGGACAAGTTGCAGAGCTGGGCCGAGAGGTGGCAAATGGAGTTTAATGTGGAAAAGTGTGAGGTAATTCACTTTGGCAGGAATAATAAATGTGTAGAGTATAGGGCTAATGGTAGGATTCTTAATAGTGTTGATGAACAGAGGGATCTTGGTGTATATGTGCATAGATCCCTGAAAGTTGGCAATCAAGTCGATAAGGTTGTTAAGAAGGCATATGGAGTCTTAGCTTTTATTGGTAGGGGGATTGAATTTCGGAGCCGCAACGTCATGTTGCAACTGTACAAAACTCTAGTGCGGCCGCACTTGGAGTATTGTGTACAGTTCTGGTCCCCGCATTATAAGAAAGATGTGGAGGCATTGGAGAGGGTACAGAGGAGGTTTACCAGGATGTTGCCTGGTATGGAGGGCAGGTCTTATGAAGAGAGGCTGAGGGATTTGAGGTTGTTTTCGTTAGAAAGGAGGCGGCTAAGAGGAGACCTTATTGAAACATATAAGATGATTAGAGGTTTAGATAGGGTGGACAGTGATAGCCTTTTTCCTAGGATGGAGAAAGCTAGCACGAGGGGACATAGCTTTAAATTAAAGGGTGGTAGTTATAGGACGGATGTCAGATGTAGGTTCTTTACCCAGAGGGTGGTAAGGGTATGGAATGCCCTGCCTGCTGCAGTTGTAGATGCGCCAAGTTTGGTGGCGTTTAAGAGGTTAGTAGATAAGTTTATGGACAAAAAGGGAATAGTTTAGGTTAGAGGGTCATTGCTTTTTCTTAATTGGTCGGCGCAACATCGAAGGCCGAAGGGCCTGTTCTGCGCTGTAATGTTCTATGTTCTATGTTCTAATACGTGAACAGTAAAAGGATGAGATGCGAAGGAATAGGACCTATAAAATGTGTCGGCAGGAAAGTTTGTGTAGAACCAGTAGAAATAGCAGAGATGCGCAATGAATACTTTACTTCGGTATTCACATTGGAAAAAGGTCTTGGTAGTTGTAGTACAGGCTTGCGACCGGCTGAAAAGCTTGAGTGTGTGGACATTAAGAAAGAGGATGTGTTGGAGCTTTTGAATAGCATCAAGACAGATAAATCACTGGGACTAGATGGGATGTACCCCAGGTTACTGTGAGAAGCGAGGGAAGAGATTGCAGAACCTCTGGCGATGATCTTTGTATCATCAATGGAGATGGCAGAGGTTCCAGAGGATTGCGGAAGTGGTTCCGATATTCAAAAAAGGGAATAGAAATAGCCCAGGAAATTACTGACAGGTTTGGTAAGTTGATGGAAAAGATCCTGAGACACAGGATTTATGAACATTTAGAGAAGTATAGTATGATCAAAAATAGTCAGCATGGCTTTGTTAAAGGCAGATCGTGTCTTACAAGCCTGGTTGAATTTTTTGAAAATGTGACTAAACACATTGATGAAGAGCGGTGGATGTTGTTTACGTGGTCTTAAGCAAGGCATTCACTAAAGTCCCCCACACAAGGCTTATTGAAAAAATAAGGGAGCATGGGATCCAAAGGGACATTGCTTTCTGGATCCAGAACTGGCTTGCCCGCAGAAGGCAGAGAGTGGTTGTAGATGGGTCTTTTTCTGCAAAATTCGGGCGATTGATTTAACAGTTCCTGCTGAGTGGACAGATGGGAAGCAGCCAATCATTTGTACATTTCTCACTGCCCACCATGCCTGTGACATTAATTTCAATGTTTACATATGAAGAACAGACATTTGGAAAAGGCACTGGAGAGGCGCTGAGGGTTATAAAAGTGGGGGTGGAGAGAATAAAACCTTCCATTCAGCACCCAGACTCACCTAATCGAGGAGGTAGCATTCTCTTTAACTCAGGGATAGCCGGAATAGGAGCATTGCCATAGCAATGTACAAAGGTGGAAGCCAATTGCTGATTGAGGGTATCGTTCTGTAGAAAGACAGAATTGACAAGATGTAAATTAATACATTCAGGATAAATCACAAACCAAATCAAACAGGAAACCAGATTCTAAAATACGTCAATTACTAAAATAAATACCGACTTCCTTTCAACTGAATGTTGTGCCTATATTTTAATGAGCTGGAATTAATTATTCTCAGGAAGAAGATTGGGTTATATCCATCTTAACTCCCTGGGCAGAGGGCAATATCACATGGCAATGTCATAAAAACACTGAACGCATTCTACCTTGCTAACTCTTAGAATGTCAAACATCAGTGGCAGCCCCTCATGGATCAGTTCCTCATTATAATCCTCCTCTTTGATTGCAGTGAATTCCTGTAACAGGTAATGCATCACAGGATAACTGCCCTGATGGAATGCTGTCCTCAGAGACTCTATCCACACGTGTACTTTCCAGGGGACACCTGCAGGATTGAACAGAATGAGAAGGAATTGATGCTGAGTCCCTGCTGCTGCTTCACCTTTCACTGGTTAGTTTAACAATCCCCCAGATCCAAATACATAATGTAACAGCTACATGGCTGCTTTAAAACAGTGAGAGTCAGAAAAACGTATTTTACTGAAAAGATTCATTCCAGGGATTATATTAGAATATAATTTAGAGGTGATTTCTTTTCAATCTACTACTTGCAGTGGTGCATGTTAAAAAAAAATCTCTGTATGATATTTGAAGGGAAGGTGACTGGTTCTGGTGTGCAACATTGAGAGCTTACATAGAATGTAGAACATTACAGTGCAGTACAGGCCCTTCGGCTCTCGATGTTGTGCTGCCCTGTGAAACCAATCTAAAACCCATCTAACCTACATTATTCCAATATCATCCATATGTTTATCCAAAGACCATTTAAATGCCCTGAATGTTGGTGAAATGTATTTGTAAATGTACTGTGTATTATCTCCATACAAAAGAGTGAAAACAATTCACAAGTAATTCATTGACTGTGAAACATTTTAGATTTCCCTCAGCACATAAGAGGAACTTTATAAATGCAAGGTTCTTATTTTTAGAGTTTATGAGTGAGCTCTTGTGATAAATATTCAATCAAATAAAGATTGATAGAGGTTCAGAAGGATCCTAGTTCAATCCTATGTTGGGACTAGGGTCAGTAGAGAATTGCCTCAAGAAGAAAGTCAGTTGGAACTCGCTAGTTGGTGATTGCTTTTGGGAATTCAGGGCGGAAGGTGTGAATATGGGGCATGCTTAGATTCAGGCTCAACTTTGAAAACCATTGCAATTAAAGAGCTAATTAAGGGGAGATGGTGGTGTAGGGATAACATCACTGGACAAGTAATTCAGAGGCTCACGTTCATGCTTCGGGGATATAAGTTCATATCCCACCATGTCAGTGAGCTGAATTTAAAAACTGCAATTGAAAGTTAGTCTCAGTAATGGTGACCCTAAAACTACCACTGATTGTCGGAAAAACCCATCTGGTTCACTAATATCCCTTTTGGGAAGGAAATCTGCCTTCCTTACCTGGTCTGACCTACATGTGACTGCAGAGCCACAGCAATGTGGTTCACGCAGAACTGTCCGCTGAAATGGCCTAACAAAGCACTGAGTTCATGGGCAATTAGGAATCAGCAATAAATGGCCTTTTCACTGACACCTATCTTCTATGTTCTATCTTCTATGTTCTATGTACCTACATCCCATGAAAAAGAACAAAGAAAAAGACATGGCGGAATTCTACAGTAAGAATTCCAGTCCAACGCTGGCATCTCTACATCAGGAATTCTACAGCCCCACCCACCACAGGAATTGGAGTGGGCGAGGGGTGGACAGTGGGAGCGTCTGTTGACCTCAAGCGGGATTTTTTGGTCTTGGGTTGAGCGAGCTGTAAAATCCTGTCCACAGAGTCTAGAATTATACGGCCACTTTGAAAAGTGTTGAGGTTTCCATGAAACCGTATTTTTAATCCTGCTTAAAAAGAGACATAAAACTATTAAAAAAATCTAATATCTCACCAAGGTTCCTCAATTCCATGGTGACATCAAGGTAACCATGTTCAGCACTGTAATACATGGCTTCTTGTAATGCCTTCATCCTGGCTTTGCAGAGTTTAACCTGTCCTTCGTTTATACTTCCGATGCTAGAATTATCACTCTCAACTCCTTCTGCTAAAATTTCTTCCAGGGAGAGTACATCTGCTTTTGGGGCTTGGGGTGCTGTAAGCAACTTTCGCAATACGTTCCTGGTTATACAAGAAGCATGGAATAGATTTAAATATTGAAGCAAAGTATCATTATATTGGCTTTTTAACACTAAAATAGGTAGAAAACAATTTGTTATTTTACCAGTAATGCAGCTGAATACATTATCCACCAAAGATTACAGAATTGCAAAATTGTTATGGTGCAGAGAGAGGCCATTCAGCCTATCATGCTTGTACTGGCTCCCAGAATGAGCAATTCACCTCATGCCATTCTATCACTTTTTCCCTTAATTCTGCACATTCATCTTTTTCAGACAGTAACCCAATTCTCTTCAGAATGCTTCAATTAAACCCAGTTTCACCGTGCTCTCTGGCAATGCACTCCAAACCATAACCGCTACTGTATGAAAACACTTTTCTCATGTCAAGTGTGGCCTTACCAATGTCTTGTACAACTTCAACAAGATGTCCCAACTCCTTTATTCAATGTTCTAACTGATGAAACCAAGCATACCAAATGCCGCCTTCACCACTCTGTCCACCTGTGACTCCACTTTCAAGGAGCTATGAACCTGTACCTGTAGATCTCTTTGTTCTGTAACTTGTCCCAATGTCATACCATTAACTGAGTAAGTCCTGCCCTGGTTCAATCTACCAAAATGCATCACCTCACATTTGTCTAAACTTCATCTGCCATTCATCAGTCCATTGGCCCACTTGATCACAATCCCATTGCAATCACAGATAACTTTCTTCACTGTCCACTATGCCACCAATCTTAATGTCATCTGCAAACTTACTAATCAAGTTCCTTATATTCTCATCCAAATCATTAATATAAATGACAAATAAATGAAGGATAAGGAAAGGGGATATAAAACAGAAATTTATGGAGATGGGGTGGAAACTTAGAGCCAAAACAAACAGAGTGGTTATCTCTGGACTCTTGCCTGTGCCACGGGATAGCTTGGAGAAGAACAGAGAGAGGGAATGTTTGAACTCGTGGCCAAGGGGATGGTGCAGGAGGGAGGGGTTCAGGTTCTTGGACAATTGGGGCTCATTCTGGGGTAGATGGGACCTCTACAAGAGAGATGGTCTACACCTGAACCAGAGGGGAACCAATATCTTGGGGGGAAAATTTGCAAAGGCTATGCAGGGAGGTTTAAACTGATTCAGAGGGGGTGGGGTGGGATCCTGAGTAGCTCGGATGTTAAGAAGGATGAGAATAGGGGGGTCATAGACGAGGATTCTAAAGCACAGCAGCGTACGGGTGGAGTGGAGCATGGTTTGAAATGCATATACTTTAATGCAAGCAGTATTCGCAATAAGGTGGATGAACTTGCAGTTTGGATTAGTACATGGAACTTTGATGTTGTGGCCATTTCAGAGACAGGAATGGTTGTTGCAGGTTCCGGGGTTCAAATGTTTCAGTCGGAGTAGAGAAGGAGGTAGAAGTGGGGGAGGAGTGGCATTATTAGTTAAAGACTGTATCACAGTGACAGAAAGGAAATTTGATGAGGACTTGTCTGTTGAGGTAGTATGGGCTGAGATTAGAAACAGGAGAGGAGAGGTCACCCTTTTGGGAGTCTTTTATAGATCTCTAAAAAGTTGTAGAGAGGTAGAGGAAAAGATTGCAAAGATGATCCTGGACAGGAGTGAAAGTAATAGGGTAATTGTTATGGGAGACTTTAACTTTACTAATATTGATTGCAATTGCTATAGTTCTAGCTCGTTAGAGGGGTCAGTTTTTGTACAAAGTGTGCAGGAAGGTTTTTTGACTCAGTATGTAGATAGGCCAACTAGAGGTGAGGCTACATTGGATTTGGTGCTGGGCAATGAGCCAGACCAGGTGTTAGACTTGGAAGTTGGTGAGCATTTTGGTGATAGTGACCACAATTCGGTTACGTTCACATTAGTAATGGAAAGGGATAGGCATGAACCTGGGGGCAGTAGTTATAGCTGGGGGAATAGTAATTATGAGGCTATTAGGAGAGATTTAGGGTGCATAGATTGGACTAGGAAACTACAGGGGCTGGGAACATCTAAAATGTGGAGCTTATTCAAGGAACAGCTACTGCGAGTCCTTGATAAGTATGTCCCTGTCAGGCAAGGAGGAAATGGTCGAGTAAGGGAACCGTGGTGTACAAAAAAAGTTGATTCGCTGGTTAAAAGGAAAAAGGAGGCTTATGTCAAGATGAGGCATGAAGGCTCAGCTAGTGCACTGGAAAGTTATAGATTAGCCAGGAGGGAGCTAAAGAGTGAGTTAAGAAGAACTAAAAGAGGACAAGAGAAGACTTTAGCTGATAGGATCAAGGAGAATCCTAAAACTTTCTTTAGATATGTTAAGAATAGAAGATTGGTTAGGGCAAGATTAGGGCCAGTCAGAAACAGTAGTGGGAAGTTGTGCGTGGAGCCTGAAGAGATCGGAGAGGCACTGAACAAATATTCCTCTTCTGTATTCACGCAGGGTGATGTAAATGTAGTTGTGGAGAACACTGGGATACAGGGGTGTAAACTGGAAAGTATTGAAGTAGATAAGGAGGATGTGTTAGATATTTTTGAGGGTTTGAAAATAGATAAGTCCCCTGGGCCGGACGGGATTTACCCTAGGATTCTCTGGGAGGCGAGAGAAGCGATTCCAGAGCCTCTGGCTCTGATCTTCAGGTCGTCGTTGGTTACGGGTATAGTGCCAGAAGACTGGAGGACAGCGAATGTGGTCCCATTGTTCAAGAAGGGGAATAGAGACTATCCTGGGAATTATAGACTGGTGAGTCTTACTTGTGTTGTGGGCAAAGTTTTGGAAAGAATTACTAGGGATAGGATTTATAGTTATTTAGAGAGAAATGAATTGATTGGGGATAGTCAGCATGGTTTTGTGAAGGATAGGTCGTGCCTTACTAACCTTATTGAGTTTTTTGAAAAGTGACCAAAGAGGTGGATAAGGGTAAGGCAGTTGACGTGGTATATATGGATTTTAGTAAGGGGTTCGATAAGGTTCCCCATGGAAGGCTTCTGCAGAAAATGCAGATGTATGCGATTGAGGGTGATTTAGCTAATTGGATTAGGAATTGGCTAGCTGATAGAAGACAGAGGATGTGGTTGATGGGAATTATTCATCATGTAATTACAAGTGGTGTACCTCAGGGATCTGTTTTGGGGCCTCTGCTCTTTGTAATTTTTATAAATGATCTGGATGAGGGTATTGAAGGATGGATTACTAAATTTGCTGATGACACCAAATTTGGAGGAGTGGTAGATAGTGAAGAGGGGTGTTATAGTTTGCAGAGGGACTTGCAGAGCTGGGCCGAGAGGTGGCAAATGGAGTTTAATGCGGAAAAGTGTGAGGTAATTCACTTTGGCAGAAATAACAAATGTATAGAGTATAGGGCTAATAATAGGACTCTTAATAGTGTTGACGAACAGAGGGATCTAGGTTGTATATGTGCATAGATCCCTGAAAGTTGGCAATCAAGTCGATAAGGTTGTTAAGAAGGCATACGGAGTCTTGGCTTTTATTGGTAGGGGGATGGAATTTCGGAGCCGCAACGTCATGTTGCAACTGTACAAAACTCTGGTGTGGCCGCACTTGGAGTATTGTGTACAATTCTGGTCCCCACATTATAAGAAAGATGTGGAGGCATTGGAGAGGGTGCAGAGGAGATTTACCAGGATGTGGCCTGGTATGGAAGGAAGCCTTTACGAGGAAAGGCTAAGGGATTTGAGGTTGTTTTCGTTAGAAAGAAGGCGGCTAAGAGGAGACCTTATTGAGGCAGTTAAGATGATCAGAGGATTAGACAGGGTGGACAGTGATAGCCTTTTTCCTAGGATGGAGAAAGCTAGCACGAGGGGACATAGCTTTAAATTAAGGGGTAGTAGTTATAGGACAGATGTCAGAGGTAGGTTCCTTACCCAGAGGGTGGTAAGGGTATGGAATGCCCTGCCTACTGCAGTTTTAGATGCGCCAAGTTTGGGGGCATTTAAGTGGTCAGTGGATAGGTTTATGGATGAAAAGGGAATCGTTTAGGTTAGAATGGTTTAGCTTTTTCTCAATTAGTCGGCACAACATCGAGGGCCGAAGGGCCTGTTCTGCACTGTAATGTTCTATGTTCTATGTTCTAAATAACAGTGGGCCCAGCACTGATCCCTGAGGCATACCACTGGTCACAGGCCTCCAGTTTGAAAAACAAACCTCTATAACCACCCTCTGGCTTCTTTCAAGAAACTAATTTTGAACCTGTTTAGATACCTCACCCTGGATGCCATGAGATTTAAACTTATGCAACAATCCAGCATGCAGTACCTTGTCAAAGATCTTGCTGAAGTCTATGTAGGCAACATCAATATAAGCCTACTCGTGACTGATAAATAAACTTTAAAGATCTGGAATGTTCTGTTGATGAAAACTGGTCTATCTGAAGAATTCTGACCATCTCAAAGAACAAAGAACAAAACAGCACGGGAAACAGGCTCTTTGGCCCAACGAGCCCGCGCCGCCACACCGATGTTCCCACCTCTACCTGCGATCCCTGTCTATGTTTATAGATCTATGGATTAAAAACCAAATTTGAGACAATTTAGGGAGAATTTGTTCTGCCAATCAGCCTAAGAGCACATCTTTGGGATGTGAGAGGAAACCGGAGCGCCGGAGAAAAACCCACGCAAGCACGGGGAGAATGCGCAAACTCCCACAGACACAGGCCCAAATCCATGTATCCGCACAGCACAGCGATAGTCACTGAGCTGTCGTGTTGCCCATCAAATGGTCCAGGTCAAGCGTACACTAACGACGTGAAGCACTAGGATACTCTCGAAAAATTCAAGAGCAGCCCTCTCACGACCCATCGCGTGTATGCCCCTTGTTAGACAACAAGGTGGACCAAAGCACCTGTAGGATAAAAACAAGTACATCAATATCATCATATATTCCCAGGGACTCCCAAGGCTCATGATCCCTATTTTAAATCAGTTTTCTATACTCTTCCAATCCTATTTTGTTCATGTGCCCGTCTAAGTATCTCTTAAATAATTCCAGAGTGCCTGCCTCCAGCACTTTACTTGGCAGCACGTTCCATATCCCCACGACCCTCTGTGTGAAAAAACTCACTCTAACATCCAAATTATACCTTACCCCCCTCACCCTAAGCCTGTGGCGCCTCGTGCTATTTGAGTCCATCCTAGGTAAAAGCTTAACCGTGTTTACTCTATCTAAACCCCTCAGAATCTTGTACACCACTATTAGATCTCCTCTAAGTCTACATTTTTCTAAGGAAAACAGCCCCAATTTGCCTAACCTCTCCTCGTAACTCAGACCTTCCATACCAGGCAGCATCCTGGTAAACCTCCTCTGCACTGTTTCCAGAGTCTCCACGTCCTTCCGGTAGTAAGGTGACCAGAACTGGACGCAGTATTCCAAATGAGGTCTAATTAACGTTTTATACAACTGCAACATTAAAGGCCAGTTCTTGTACTCTATACCCCTTCCTATAAAGGCTAACATATCATATGCTTTTTTCACAAAATTTTCCACCTGCTCTGCCACCTTCAGAGACTTGTTCACCTGCACCCCCAGGTCCCTTTGCGTTTCTATACTCTTAATAGGTCTACCCTTTATCATATACCTCCCCCCTACATTCTTTCTCCCGAAATGCATCACCTCACATTTATCAGGATTGAATTCCATCTGCCATCTATCTGCCCAAGCTACCAGCCTATCTATGTCCTGCTGCATCGCCTGACAATGCTCCTCACTATCTGCAAGTCCAGCCATCTTTGTATCGTCTGCAAACTTGCTGATCACTCCACGTACTCCCTCTTCCAAGTCATTTATATATATTACAAATAGAAGAGGTCCCAGTACCGAGCCCTGCGGCACACCACTAGTGACCGACCTCCAGCTAGAAAAACACTCTTCCACTATTACTCTCTGTCTCCTATTACTAAGCCAGTTACTTATCCATCTAGCTACCTGTCCTTATATCCCATTAGCCTTGACCTTCTCAACTAACTTCCCATGAGGGACTTTGTCAAACACCACTCACCTGAAAGTTAATGTTTTTTTCCTTTTTCTTGTACAGACTGATTCACAAACCACATTCACTATTTCCTGTTTTTATTGAACTTAGTTGTATACAATATCTTGTGACAAAGTTCATCTACTTTTGCATTGATTGAGAGTCACATGATTTAGTTCCACCACATTATAACATAGAAACGTAGGAACTAGAAGCAGGAGTAGACCATTCGGCCCAGCAAGCTTGCTCTGCTATTCATTTAGATCATCAAATTCAATATCCTGATACCCACTTCCTTCCGTCTCTCTGGATTCCTTTAGTCCCAAGAGCTATATCTAATTTCTTCTTGAAATCACACATACTATAACATTTCCAACTAAACAGCAGTCACTACATTTTGCGTCTTGAGGCCTTTGGTGGTTATAAAGGATATAAAACTTTCTTGCTGATGCTTGAATGCTCTAATGTTCCCCACATTGAATCTACAGATTGCTGAGCAGATCTGAGTCTGAGCAAATCACTCAGAGTAATAGAATCTTTCGCATTTTTACCAATTTCACACTGACTGAATTCTTCTTAGCAAATACAAGAAATTCCCTTCATTCAGACAAAGTTGGCACAAATGCTCCCTGCCTTTAGTTTACACAACCCCAAAAGATGTGGAATCCCAATCAGCAACCACTATATTGCTTACCTGTGTCCGTGAGCAGCTGCCTGGCTAAAGCAGTTCATGTTCTCATGGAGCACCGATGTCATTCCATTTGTGTCAAGTGCACTCAGTAAGGGGTCGGCACCTCTGCTGAGCAAAAGGCTGACTAGCTCATAGTTACCTAGACAGAGGAACCATGTGCAATGTTCAGTAACACTGAAACAAACAGGAAAGATACTACTGAAATGATTCCCTGCCAACAATATTCCTCCACACGTCAAACACGGGGTCACATTCCTAGGTGATGAAATAGTTGGTTAAAATATCTGAGCTGATGATGTATTGGGGATGGGAGCAGTGCAATCTTTGAACTTGCATAGTTGAGGACATGAGACTTTGGTATTGTTATTTATCAAACTCTCAGGCTGAATGTTTGGGGCTTGCAGGGGTCAGGATTTCCCAATCTGCAGCCCACTTTCACCTCTTACTCTCTTTATGATGCACAATGATGAGAAGCGACCTTCTGACTCTTGAAGGATTGAGTTGTTAATTGTGTTAAATTTGCTCTAGAGAAACTTTGCTTTCTGCATCAGTACAGTAGCTTTATCTGGTTGTTTTTTTAAAATTGTTTTTATTGTATTTATTTGTCTTCCTTCTCCATTCCGGGAAAGCTAAGATGACGTATTTCCACCTTTGTAACATCAGCAATTTCCAACCAGTCCTGCTGCTCATCAATCCTCATCAATGCCTTTGTTAGCTGCAAACTTGGATTTTCCAATGCTCTCCTACCAATAACTTAAAGACATCGCAGACTCTGCTATCTGCACTTAACACCATCTACAATCTGCCCTAGTGCTCACTGAGTCCCAGTCACCTCCCAGTAAGCAATACTCCAATTTGAAAATATTCATCCTTCTGTCCAATCCTGTTCAAATAAATCTGAATTTAATTTTTCCTCCTGGGTCCAGCGAGGCTGGTTTCTCACTGGATAAACTTTCAGGCCCAAATATAAAGAAGTTTCCAAGTTTATTTTTTAATTAAAAGACTCCTGTGCACAAAGACTAATCACTGGGAATAAAAAGCTGCTTTTTCTATTTTTTTACACTTCTTTTTCCCAAAATAATTATATTTAGCTGAGATAAAGATTGTTCCAGTAACTTTTACTCATGGAGAGATGTCAGATAGATTATTATTTGAGGATAACTGTTTCATTCTGGGATACTGGAGCTTTCACCATGAGGACATTAACAGATGGAGAATTAATATTAATCTCCTGAGCAGCTGGGTGATGGGCACCATTTCCTGGTGAAGAGATTTATATTGAAGAATAATTTTCAATTTTAAACAATCAGCAGAAAGGAGTAATGATGTTTTGCTATGTTTAGAACTCTGTACAGCAACAAGGAACCAGCCTGATCACTTCTTATTCAAATGGATAGAGAGAAGCTCACATAGTGAATAATGAGCTCCCTCTCCCATATCTCAATAGAGTCCAAATAGAATTTTTATTCTTATTCTTTGATGATTACTCATTAACGAGTGCGACAGTCTACCTTCGACACCCGTGTCACTGCTCACAGGTTCTGTGGGTCCTCATGTGGCCGATGAATCCAATCCCAGAGCCACGATTCCGCCAGCGCAATTGGCAGATGTTTCCAGAAGGTGGGATCAGTCCTTGGATTTGAGGTCACTTGGATTCATTTTTCACGATCCTTCTCCTGGTTTCCTTGCCAGAAGGCCAGCATGAAAAATGTTGGATGTCATCCTTTAATCAGGAAGTTCCTCCAAATAGGTTTCTGAGCTGTATCGAAGATTTGGAGGAGAACTGCCTTGTGCACGAAGATCTTAAACCAGCAAGGATGGCGCAGTTATTGAAGACTTTCCTTCTTAGGCATCTGAAAGTGGCACTCGCATGTATTCCCTACCCCCAATCCCAGTCACCCATGGCTCTTTGGGCACTGTGAGGGAGGAAGATCTGAAGGTGTATGCCCCAGGGCCATCCATCCAGGTGACTCTGTCAGGTCTACTGCATTCAAATCCCCTGATGGTCCCATCAGCTCCAGCTCCACAGACCGAGGAAGGTGTACCTGCCCCATGCAGGATCCTTAAAGCAGGCTGGAGTCCTCTAGGTCTTGCCCCCCAGAGGATGCAGCTGCAATTATCACAAACAACAGGGTGTAGTAGTCAGCAGTCAGACTCCACCTCTGCTCTGGAAGCTGGGGTAGAATCAAGATGTGGAAATAGGGTTCGGAAATCTCAGAAATGTTAGAAGTACGATGTGGCACAGCTGTTAGCCGCAGGCCTGTAATATTAACAATGTACAACTACACTTCACACCTACTGTTGTGCCTGTTTGTAAGCTGCTGTCACACAAGTACACACAATAAGAAGTCTCACAACAGCAGGTTAAAGTCCAACAATTTGTAGCAAAAATCACTAGCTTTCAGAGCACTGCTCCTTCGTCAGGAAAATGTGAGTTCTGTTCACAAACAGGGCACATAAAGACATAGACTCAATTTACAAAATAATGGTTGGAATTGAGTCTTTACAGGTAATCAAGTCTTAATGGTACAGACAATGTGAGTGAGAGAGGGTTAAGCACAGGTTAAAGAGATGTGTATTGTCTCCAGCCAGGACAGTTAGTGAGATTTTGCAAGCCTAGACAAGTCATGGGGGTTACAGATAGTGCGACATGAACCCAAGATCCTGGTTAAGGTTGTCCTCATGTGTGAGGAACTTGGCTATCAGTCTCTGCTCAGTGGCTCTTTGCTGTGTCGTGTGTTGTGAAGGCTGCCTTTGAGAATGCTTATCTGAAGATCAGAGGCCGAATGCCCATGACCGCTGAAGTGTTCCCCAACAAGATGAGAACAGTCTTGCCTGATGATTGAACATAGAACACGAGAGCACAAACAGGCCCTTTGGCCCACAAGTTGCGCCGATCTTACCCATACCTACCAGGCCATAGAACTATCTATAACTCCCAATCCCATTTAGTCCCATGTACTCATCCAGAAGTCTTTTAAAAGACCCCAGCGAGTTTGCCTCTACCACCACCGACGGCAGCCGATTCCATTCACTCACCACCCTCTGAGTGAAAAACTTACCTCTAACATCCCCTCTGTTGCTGCCCAGCACCTTAAACCTGTGTCCTGTCATAGTGACCATTTGAGCCCTGGGAAATAGCCTCCAAGAATCCACTGTATTTATTCCTCTCAACATTTTATAAACCTCTATCAGGTCGCCTCACAACCTTCGTCTCTCCAGGGAGAAGAGTCCCAGCTCCCTCAATCTATCTTCATAAGGCCTGCCCCCCAATCCAGGCAACACCCTTGTAAATCTCCTCTGCACCCTCTCAATAGCTTCCACATCCTTCCTATAGTGAGGCGACCAGAACTGTGCACAATACTCCAAGTGCGGTCTGACAAGGGTCTTATAAAGTTGCAGCATTACCTCCTGACTCCTAAACTCAATTCCTCTATTAATGAAGGCCAGTACACCATACGCCTTCTTGACCACATCCTCCACGTGCGGGGCAGATTTAAGAGACCTATGGACCCGGACCCCAAGATCCATCTGCTCCTCAACACTGCATTGTTGAGCGATGTTCATTAATCCGTTGTTGTAGCGTTCGCATGGTCTCCCCAATGTACCATGCTTCGGGACATCCTTTCCTGCAGCTAACAGTAGACAACGTTAACTGAATTGCAAGAGTATCTATCGTGTACCTGGTGGATGGTGTCCTCACGTGAGAAGATGGTATCCGTGTCGATGATCTGGCATGTTTTGCAAAGGTTGCAGTGGCAGGGTTGTGTGGTGCCATTGTCACTGTTCTCCTGAAGGCTGGGTAGTTTGCTGCAGATTATGGTCTGTTTCAGATTGTACGGTTATTTGAAGGCAAGAAGTGGGGGTGTGGGGATGGCCTTGGCAAGATGTTCATCTTTATCAATGATGTTTTGAAGACTCTGGAGGAGATGCAATAGCTTCTCCACTCCGGGAAAGTACTGGATAAAGGGTACTCTGTCCACCGTGTCCTGTGTTTTGTTTGTCTTCTGAGGAGGTCGGTGCTGTTTTTCACTGGGGCGCATCAGAACTGTCAATCAATGAGTTGATCACCATATTCTGTTCTTATGAGGGCATCTTTCAGCGTTTGAAAGCGTCTGTTGTGATCGTCCTCATCTGAGCAGATCCTGTGTATGCAGAGAAGTTGTCCGAGGGAGATGGCTTCTTTAACTACTTTTGGCTTTTGCTATCAAATAAACTTGTTGGACTTTAACTTGGTGTTGATAGACTTTTTACTGCGTTTATCCCAGTTCAACGCTGGCATCTCCACATCACACAGGTACACACCATGGTCTCTTCCCCAGCTTTTGGAAATGTCGCTATCTGGTTTCTCTCTAGAATCATAGATTAGCATCATTGATTCCCTATTGTACAGAACATAGAACATTACAGTGCAGTACAGGCCCTTCGGCCCTCGATGTTGCACCGAACAGTGGAACCAATCTAATGACCCTCTAACCTAAACTATTCCAATGTTATCCATATGCCTATCCACTGACCATTTGAACGCCCTTAAAGTTGACGAGTCCATAATTGCTACAGGCAGGGCATTCCACACCCTTACTACCCTCTGAGTAAAGAACCTCCCTCTGACACCTGTCCTGTATTTATCACTCCTCAGTTTAAAGCTACGTTCCCTTGTGTTAGCCATCACCATCTGAGGAAAAAGGCTCTCACTGTCCACCCTATCTAACCCTCTGATCATCTCGTATGCCTCAATTAGGTCGTCTCCTAACCTTCTTTTCTCCAACGAAAACAACCTCAAATCCCTCAGCCTTTCCTCATAAGATCTTTCCATCATACCATCCTGGTGAATCTCCTCTGTACCCTTTCCAATGCTTCCACAACTTTCTTATAATGCGGCGACCAGAACTATACGCAATATCCAAGTGCGGCCGCACTAGAGTTTTGTACAGCTGCAACACGATCTGATGGCTCCGAAATTCAGTTCCTTTACTAGTAAAAGCTAACACACCGTACACCTTCTTAACAATCCTATCAACTTGGGTGCCAGCTTTCAGGGATCTATGCACATGTATATCGAGATCTCTCTGCTCATCCACACTACCAAAAGTCCTTCCATTAGCCCAGTACTTTGTACTCCTTCCAAAGTGAATCACTTCATACTTTTCCTCATTAAACTTCTCAGCCCACCTCTCAGCCTAGCTCTGCAGCTTATCTACGTCCCTCTGTAACCTGCAACATCTATCCACGTTGTTCACAACTCCTCTGACTTTAGTGTCATCCACAAATTTACTAAGCCATCCTTCTACACCCTCATCCAGTTATTTATAAAAAAAGGTGGCCATTCAGCCCATTGAGGCTTCACCGATGACAACTCCACCCAGGCTCTACCCCTGTAACACCACATATTTACCCTACTAATCCCCCTGACACTGAGGGGCAATTTATCATGGCTAATCCACCTAACCCACACCTCTTTGGAGTGTAGGAGGAAACCTGTGCAGACATGAGGAGAACGTGCAAACTCCACACAGACAATGACCCAAGGCTGGGATGGAACCAGGTTCCCTGGCATCGAGAGGCAGCTGTGATAACCACTGTGCTGCCCATTTACAATGCAAACTCAGTTTGTGATCGAGCCATCAAATCTGCAATCCGGCCCCGATTCCTGCCATACAACGTTGGGAACAGATTTAGCATTTCTCACATAATCAAATATTGATTAATTGAGCTCTTTGCAAAGATCTCCTTCCCCACGCTGAATCTATGAGCCTCTTGTGGGGGTCTCCTCCCCCACGCTGAGTCAATGAGCCTCTTGTGGGGGTCCCCTCCCCCACACTGAGTCAATGACCTTTTGTGGGGGTCCCCTCCCCACGCTGAGTCAGTGAGCCTCTTGTGGGGGTCCCCTCCCCCACGCTGAGTCAGTGAGCCTCTTGTGGGGGTCCCCTCCCCACGCTGAGTCAGTGAGCCTCTTGTGGGGGTCCCCTCCCCACACTGAGTCAACGAGCCTCTTGTGGGGGTCCCCTCCCCCACGCTGAGTCAATGACCTTTTGTGGGGGTCCCCTCCCCCACGCTGAGTCAATGACCTTTTGCGGGGGTCCCCTCCCCACGCTGAGTCAATGAGCCATCTTGACATGCAACCCAGACCGTTCCTGAAAATGGATGAGATATGAATACATCCCAGCCTCAATCTTACACAGCCAGGAATTAGCAATGAATGACCTTGCAAAGCATGTGAAACAGGTTCCCCAGTGGGAAACCTTCCAGGAAGGATGATATGTAGTTGTTAAGAAGGAATGGATATGATCGGCACAACTTGTGGGCCGAAGGACCTGTTTGTGCTGTAGTGTTCTATATTTTATGTTCTATGAATATGGCATTCTTGCCTTCATCGGCCGGGATATTGGGTTTAAAAATTGGCAAGTCATGTTTCTAGAACACTAGTCAGGCCGCACTTGGAATATAGTGTTCAATTCTGGTCGCCACACTAACAGAAGGAAGTAGAGGCTTTGGAGAGAGTACAGAAAAGATTTACCAGGATGTTGCCTGGTACGGAGGGCATTAGCTATGAGGAGAGGTTGGAGAGACTCAGCTTGTTCTCACTGGATTGACGGAGGTTGAAGGGAGATCTGATAAAAGTCTACAAGATTATGAGAGGCATGGACAGAGTGGATAGTCAGAAGCTTTTTCCCAGGGTGGAAGAGTTAATTACTAGGAGGGCACAGGTTTAAGGTTCAAGGGGCAAGATTTAAAGGAGATATACGAGGCAGATTTTTTACCCAGAGGGTAGTGGGTGTCTGGAACTTGTTGCTGGGAGAGGTAGTGAGTTTTAAGGGCCGTCTTGACAAGCACATGAATAGGAAGGGAATAGAGGGATACGGTCCCTGGAAGGGTGGGGGGTTTTAATTCAGTCAGGCAGCATGGTCAGTGCGGGCTTGGAGGGGCCGAAGGGCCTGTGACTGTGCTGTAATTTTCTTTGTTCTTTGTTTGTCAGTGCAGACTCGATGGGCTGAATGGCATCCTACTGTAGGGATTCTATGATTCTAACTTCAATGTCAGATTTAAAACCAACTTTTCTGCTCTCATGATATTTTGCACTCCCACCATAATGCCTACTACAGGCAGAAGCAGGTGCTCCCACCTCAGGGCTATTTAGACCAACAAATGTAAATGTTGGTAAAGGCTCAGAGAAAGGGTGATCTGGATGCTGCCAGAAGCGTAAATGTCAGGCCTATCAGCAACGCCAAAGTCCCATGAATAAATAGGAAAAGCAATGATTTGACCCTTTGCCCGTGAATTGGTGACAAAAGAAATTCACGGCTTTCTTTAGAAAACGTGATGCTTGTTCTTTCCAATATGGTTGTGTTGTGTACACAGGTGCAGTCTGCTGTAGATATGGGACCAATTTATTTGATAGTAAATCCACGAGCTTTCGACACTATGTTGTGCCTTCGTCAGAAAATGCAGCGTTCTGATCTGCAGAGGCACTCATATCCACACAGACAGTTACAGATTGCTGATTAGAATGCAAATCCTTATATCTAACCATTCAAGTGTTAAAGTGGCTAACAATGTGTGTGAAGAAAATCCTGAGCATTGGTTAGAGAATTGTGTATTTTCTCCAGACAGCACAGTAAGTGAGGTTTTTTGCTAATCCAGGCAAGTTACGGGGGTTACAGATAGTGTGACATGAAGCCAAGATCCCTGTTAAGACCGTCCTCATGTGTCCTCACCTTCAACAATCAGCTTTTCATCCAGACACATGGAACAGCCATGGGGACCAAATTTGCACCTCAGTATGCCAACATCTTCATGCACAGGTTCGAACAAGACTTCTTCACTACACGAGATCTTCAACCAAGGTTGTATACTAGATACATTGATGACATCTTTTTCCTTTGGACTCATGGTGAACAATCATTGAAACAACTGTATGATGATATCAACAAGTTCCATCCCACCATCAGACTCACCATGGACTATTCTCCAGAATCAGTTGCATTCTTGGACACACGCATCTCCATCAAGGACGGTCACCTCAGCACCTCACTGTACCGCAAACCGACAGACAACCTCACAATGCTCCACTTCTCCAGCTTCCACCCTAGACACGTTAAAGAAGCCATTCCCTATAGAACATAGAACATTACAGCACAGAACAGGCCCTTCGGCCTCCGATGTTGCGCCGACCAATATAAAAAGCAATGCCCCTCCAAACTAAACCATTCCCTTCTCTTCCATATACTTATCAACTTGTACTATGGACAAGCCCTCCGTATACACAGAATTTGCTCAGATGAGGAGGATCGTGACAGACACCTCCAGACGCTGAAGGATGCCCTCATGAGAACAGGATATGGCGCTTGACTCATCAATCGAAAGTTCCAACGTGCCACAGCGATAAACCGCACTGACCTCCTCAGAAGACGAACACGGGACAAGGTGGACAGAGTACCCTTTGTTGTCCAGTACTTCCCCGGAGCGGAGAAGCTACGACATCTTCTCCGGAGTCTTCAACATGTCATTGATGACGATGAACATCTCGCTAGGGCCATCCCCACCCCCCCACTTCTTGCTTTCAGACAACCGCACAACCTCAAACAGATCATTGTTCGCAGCAAACTACCCAACCTTCAGGAGAACAGTGACCACAATACCACACAACCCTGCCACAGCAACCTCTGCAAGACATGCCAGATCATAGACATGGACGACATCATCAAACGTGAGGATACCATTCACCAGGTACACGGTACATACTCTTGCAACTCGGCCAACGTTGTCTACCTAATACGTTGCAAGAAAGGATGTCCCGAAGCATGGTACATTGGGGAGACCATGCAGACACTACGACAGCGGATGAATGAGCATCGCTCAACAATCACCAGGCAAAACAGTTCCCTTCAAAACAGGTACCTTCAAAACAGGTACAAGGTAGCAAACTGGAAGGTATCGAAGTAGATAGGGAGGATGTGCTAGATATTCTCGAGGGTTTGAAGTTGGATAAGTCCCCTGGGCCGGATGGGATTTACCCTAGGATTCTCTGGGAGGCAAGAGAGGAGATTGCAGAGCCTCTGGCTCTGATCTTCAGGTCGTCGTTGGTTACGGGTGTGGTTCCGGAGGACTGGAGGATAGCGAATGTGGTCCCGTTGTTCAAGAAGGGGAGAGACCTTCCAGGGAATTATAGGCCAGTGAGTCTTACTTCTGTGGTGGGCAAAGTATTGGAGAGAATAATTAGGGATAGGATTTATAGTTATTTAGAGAGTAATGAATTGATTGGAGATAGTCAGCATGGTTTTGTGAAGGGTAGGTCGTGCCTTACTAACCTCATTGAGTTTTTTGAAAAAGTGACTAAGGAGGTGGATGGGGGTAAGGCGGTTGATGTGGTATATATGGACTTTAGTAAGGCGTTTGATAAGGTGGCCCATGGAAGACTTCTGCAGAAAATGCAGATGTATGGGATAGAGGGTGATTTAGCTAATTGGGTTAGGAATTGGCTAGCAGATAGAAGACAGAGGGTGGTGGTTGATGGGAGATATTCATCTTGGAGTTCGGTGACAAGTGGTGTACCTCAGGGGTCTGTTTTGGGGCCCCTGCTGTTTGTAATTTTTATAAATGATCTGGATGAGGGTATTGAAGGATGGATTAGTAAATTTGCAGATGACACTAAAGTCGGTGGAGTGGTAGATAGTGAAGAGGGGTGTTATAGTTTGCAGAGGACTTGGACAAGTTGCAGAGCTGGGCTGAGAGGTGGCAAATGGAGTTTAATGTGGAAAAGTGTGAGGTAATGCACTATGGCAGGAATAATAAATGTGTAGAGTATAGGGCTAATGGTAGGATTCTTAGTAGTCTTGATGAACAGAGGGATCTTGGTGTGTATGTGCATAGATCCCTGAAAGTAGGCAGTCAGGTCGAGAAGGTTGTTAGGAAGGCATA
>JAGIQG010000008.1:124472642-124567090 GCA_024679065.1 Sphyrna mokarran | reverse complement strand
TACAGGGTAGCAAACTGGAAGGTATCGAAGTAGATAGGGGGGATGTGCTAGATATTCTCGAGGGTTTGAAGTTGGATAAGTCCCCTGGGCCGGACGGGATTTACCCTAGGATTCTCTGGGAGGCAAGAGAGGAGATTGTAGAGCCTCTGGCTCTGATCTTCAGGTTCTCGTTGGTTACGGGTGTGGTTCCGGAGGACTGGAGGATAGCGAATGTGGTCCCGTTGTTCAAGAGTAGAGAACCTTCCAGTGAATTTAGGCCAGTGAGTCCTTACTCGTGGTGGGCAAGTGTTGGAGAGAATAATTAGGGATGGATTTATAGTTATTTAGAGAGAAATTTAAATTGATTGATATAGTCAGCATGGTTTTGTGAAGGGTAGTCTGCCTTACTAACCTCATTGAGTTTTTTGAAAAAGTGACTAAGGAGGTGGATGGGGGTAAGGCGGTGATGTGGTATATATGGACTTTAGTAAGGCGTTTGATAAGGTGGCCCATGGAAGACTTCTGCAGAAAATGCAGATGTATGGGATAGAGGGTGATTTAGCTAATTGGGTTAGGAAATGGCTACAGATAGAAGACAGAGGGTGGTGGTTGATGGGAGATATTCATCTTGGAGTTCGGTGAACACAAGTGGTGTACCTCAGGGGTCTGTTTTGGTGCCCCTGCTGTTGTATTTTTATAAATGATCTGGATGATTGTATGAAGGATGGATTAGTAAATTTGCGATGCACTAAAGTCGGTGGAGTGGTATATAGTGAAGAGGGGTGTTATGTTGCAGAGGGACTTGGACAAGTTGCAGACTGGGCCGAAGGTGGCAAATGGAGTTTAATGTGGAAAAGTGTGAGGTAATGCACTATGGCAGAAATAATAAATGTGTAGAGTATAGGGCAAATGGTATGATTCTTATATCTAGAGAACAGAGGGATCTTAATTGTGTATGTGCATAGATCCCTGAAAGTAGGCAGTCAGGTCGAGAATGTTGTTAGGAAGGCATATGGAGTCTTGGCTTTTATTGGTAGAGGGATTGAATTTCGGAGCCGCAACGTCATGTTGCAACTGTACAAAACTCTAGTGCGGCCGCACTTGGAGTATTGTGTGCAGTTCTGGTCCCCACATTATAAGAAAGATGTGGAGGCATTGGAGAGGGTACAGAGGAGGTTTACCAGGATGTTGCCTGGTATGGAGGGCAGGTCTTATGAGGAGAGGCTGAGGGATTTGAGGTTGTTTTCGTTAGAAAGGAGGAGCTAAGAGGGGACCTGATCGAAACATATAAGATGATTAGAGGTTTAGATAGGGTGGACAGTGATAGCCTTTTTCCTAGGATGGAGAAAGCTAGCACGAGGGGACACAGCTTTAAATTAAGGGTGATAGTTATAGGACGGATATCAGAGGCAGGTTCTTTACCCAAAGGGTGGTTCGGGAGTGGAATGCCCTGCCTGCAGCAGTTGTAGATGCGCCAAGTTTGGTGGCGTTTAAGAGGTAGTTGATAAGTATATGGAAGAGAAGGGAATGGTTTAGTTTGGAGGGGCATTGCTTTTTATATTGGTCGGCGCAACATCGAAGGCCGAAGGGCCTGTTCTGTGCTGTAATGTTCTATGTTCTAATGTTCTATGTTCCTGTGGGCGAACACTTCAGCAGTCATGGGCATTCGGCCTCCGACCTGCGGGTAAATGTTCTTCAAGGGGGCCTTCGTGACACACGACAGCGCAGAGTTGCTGAGCAGAGACTGATAGCCAAGTTCCGCACACATGAGGACGGTCTTAACAGGGATCTTGGCTTCATGTCACACTATCTGTAACCCCCGTAACTTGCCTGGATTAGTAAAAAACCTCACTTACTGTGCTGTCTGGAGAAAATACACAATTCTCTAACCAATGCTCAGTATTTCCTTCACACACATTGTTAGCCACTTTAACACTTGAATAGCAGGTTAGATGTAAGGATTCGCATTCTAATCAGCAATCTGTAACTGTCTGTGTGGATATGAGTGCCTGTGCAGATCAGAACACTGCATTTGCCTGACGAAGGCACAACATAGTGTTGAAAGCTCATGGATTTACTATCAAATAAATTGGTTGGATTTAAAATTGTTGTTGCAAAACTTTACTGAGTTTACCCCAGTCCAATGCCGGCATCTCTACATCGTAGATATGGGAGATAGGGAAGGGGCAGAGAGGAGGGTGAGGGGAGGGATGGGGGGACAACTGATTAAATGACTAAATGCAGTGTCTGTGCCAGATAAAGTCCAGAATGTTTTAGTGTGCACACATCTGTAAAAAACTCATAAATGTCAATTTGATTGTGTTTGAATTTTGTTTGGGTGCTGGTTTCCTGATGGTCTGTATCTAATCATTTAATAGAAACCAGAAGATACGAATTCAAGGTCACTGGATTCCAAAGAGCATCTGTACAACATTACCAACAGTTTGCAGGATAGTTCATTCTTCATACGACAAGTCTCATCATCAGTTGCTTACAGCAATATCTCTCACATACTCCGATAAATGTTACAATGAATTATAACTTCTGCTTTCAGTCTGTGGCTGTTTTTGAATATTTTTATTTGCAAAATTTGTGCTGATAAAATCATTTAGGGAGGAAGTTCCTGAGCTTAAAACACAAAACTGACTGACATGAGCTAAAGTGAATTCATTGATACAACTCGTCATGTTAATGTTTCTGTCTGCAGACCAGTAGCATGGTAACAAAGATCCGGATAGAAAGAATGTTCGATCCAGCAAAACCATGCTCTTAATCTATTAATTCTCCAATTGTGACACCTAAGCACACTTTGAATAAATCCAATCGTTTTGCTATGTTTGTTATCTCTTCCCACCCCTGATACTGACACTTTGAAACTAGTGATGAAAAGCAGTATGAAGACAGTATCAACTTATTCACTACTTTAGTTTCATGCATTCCTGAGGTGCTATCACAGAAATTGGGAATAAACATAACAGCAAATTAAGGATAAAGTCACTGTATGTTATTTCAAATTACAAGTTCACACATTCATAAGATTTAGCAGCAGAATTAGGCCATTCAGCCCATCAAATCTGCTCCAACATTCGATCATGGCTGATATGTTCTTCATCCTCATTTTCCTGCCTTCTCCCCGTAACCTAGAAAGAGCCCAGGAATGATTTATTAGGATGCTACTGGGACTTGACGGATTGAATTATAAGGAGAGGCTGGATAAAACATAGAACATAGAACAATACAGTACAAACAGGCCTTTCGGCCCACGAGTTGCGCCGATCACATCTACCAATCCACAGACCTATCTATAACCCCCTATCCTATTCTTTTCCATATACTTATCCAGAAGTCTTTTAAAAGACCCCAGTGAGTTTGCCTCAACAACCTCCGACGGCAGTCGGTTCCATTCACTCACCACCCTCTGAGTGAAAAACCTACCCCTGACATCTCCTTTGTATTTGCTTCCCTGCACCTTAAATCTGTGTCCTCTCGTAGTGACCATTTCCGCTCGGGGAAATAGTCTCTGAGAGTCCACCCTATCTATTCCTCTCAACATTTTATAAACCTCTATCAGGTCGCCTCTCAACCTACGTCTCTCCAGTGAGAAGAGTCCCAGCTCCCTCAACCTATCTTCATAAGGCCTGCCTCCCAATCCAGGCAGCATCCTTGTAAATCTCCTCTGAACCCTCTCAATAGCCTCTACATCCTTCCTATAATGAGGCGACCAGAACTGCGCACAATACTCCAACTGGGGTCTGACAAGAGTCTTATAGAGCTGCATCATTACCTCCTGACTCCTAAACTCTATTCCTCGATTAATGAAGGCCAGTACACCGTACGCCTTCTTGACCACTTCCTCCACCTGCGAGGCCGATTTAAGAGTCCTATGGACCGAGACCCCGAGGTCCTTCTGCTCTACAACACAGCTAAGACTCCTACCCCTTATATTAGAACATAGAACATAAAACATAGAACATTACAGCACAGAACAGGCCCTTTGCCCTTCAATGTTGCGCTGACCAATTAAGAAAAAGCAATGACCCTCTAACCTAAACCATTCCCTTTTCATCCATAAACTTATCTACTAACCTCTTAAACGCCACCAAACTTGGCGCATCTACAACTGCAGCAGGCAGGGCATTCCATACCCTTACCACCCTCTGGGTAAAGAACCTACCTCTGACATCCGTCCTATAACTACCACCCCTTAATTTAAAGCTATGTCCCCTCGTGCTAGCTTTCTCCATCCTAGGAAAAAGGCTATCACTGTCCACCCTATCTAAACCTCTAATCATCTTATATGTTTCAATAAGGTCTCCTCTTAGCCGCCTTCTTTCTAACGAAAACAACCTCAAATCCCTCAGCCTCTCTTCATAAGACCTGCCCTCCATACCAGGCAACATCCTGGTAAACATCCTCTGTACCCTCTCCAATGCCTCCACATCTTTCTTATAATGCGGGGACCAGAACTGTACACAATACTCCAAGTGCGGCCGCACTTGTAACCGAACTCCATGATGAATAATTTCCATCAACCACCACCCTCTGTCTTCTATCTGCTAGCCAATTCCTAATCAAATTAGCTAAATCACCCTCAATCCCATACATATGCATTTTCTGCAGAAGCCTTCCATGGGCCACCTTATCGAACGCCTTACTAAAGTCCATATATACCACATCAACTGCCTTACCCCCATCCACCTCTTTGGTCACTTTTTCAAAAAACTCAATAAGGTTAGTAAGGCATGACCTACCCTTCACAAAACCATGCTGACTATCCACAATCAATTCATTTCTCTCTATATAACTATAAATCCTATCCCTAATAATTCTTTCCAATACTTTGCCCACAACAGAAGTAAGACTCACTGGTCTATATTGTACTCCTTCATCCCATTATTCCTGCCAAAATGGACCACTACACATTTATCCACGTTGAAGTCCATCTGCCACTTCTCCGCCCAGTCTTGCATCCTGTCGATGTCCCGCTGCAACTTTTGGCATCCCTCCAGACCATCCACAACACCACCGACCTTTGTATCGTCGGCGAACTTGCTAACTCATCCCTCCACTTCCTCATCCAGGTCATTTATGAAAATGACAAACAGCAGGGTCCCAGAACAGATCCCTGGGGCACTCCACTGGTTACCGACATCCATGCAGAACAAGACTCATCCACAACCACTCTCTGCCTTCTGCCGTCAAGCCAGTTCTGGATCCACAAGGCCAAAGCCCCTTGGATCCCATGCTCTCTCACCTTCTCCAGAAGCCTTGCATGGGGGACCTTATCAAACGCCTTACTAAAGTCCATGTATACTACGTCCACCGCCCTTCCTTCGTCAACGTGTTCAGTCACATTTTCGAAGAACTCTACTAGGCTCGTAAGGCATGATCTGCTCTTGACAAAAACCATGCTGACTATTTCTAATCAGTCCAAACTTCGCCAAATGTTCATGTATCTTATCCCTCAGAAGCCTCTCCATCAGCTTACCAACCACTGAAGTCAAACTCACCGGTCGGTAATTTCCTAGACTATCCCTGTTCCCTTTCTTAAAGGTAGGAACCACATCTGCAATCCTCCAACCCTCCGGAACCTCTCCCGTTTCCATGGCCGACGCAAAGATCATCGCCAGGGGCTCTGCAACCACTTCCCTCACCTCCCATAATAACCTGGGGTACATCCCATCCGGTCCCGGCGACTTGTCTATCTTGATAGAATTTAACAGGTCTAACACATCCTCTTTCCTAACATCCACATACTCAATCTTTTCCGTATGCCTCAAACCTGCAGTGCAATCTCCCAGTTCACTTTCCACTGTGAATACCGAGGCAAAGTACTCGTTAAGCACCTCTGCCATTTCTTCCGGATTCACACAGACTTTTCCCCCTTCACCTTTTATAGGCCCTATCCCTTCTCTTCTCATCCTTTTACTTTTCACATATTTGTAGAAGGCCTTGGGATTCTCCTTAATCTTACCTGCCAAGGCCTTCTCGTGACCCCTTCTGGCTCTCCTAATTTCCTTTTTAAGTTCCCTTCTACACACCGTATACTCCTCTAGATCCCTAACATCCCCTAGCTCTCTGAAGCTTTTATATACCTTTTTTCTCTTCCTAACTAGGTTCACCACTACCTTCGTGCACCATGGTTCTCGCGTCCTACCAGAACCTCCTTGACTCCTTGGAATGTTGTCTTGCAGTCCCCCAGACAAACATTCCTTGAAAATCCGCCACTTTCCTTCTGTACTCTTCCCCAAGAACACCTCCTTCCAGTTTATGCGTCCAATTACCTGCCTAATTTAGGTTTAGATAGGGTGGACAGTGATAGCCTTTTTCCTAGGATGGAGAAAGCTAGCACGAGGGGACACAGCTTTAAATTAAGGGGTGATAGTTATAGGACGGATATCAGAAGTAGGTTCTTTACCCAAAGGGTGGTTCGGGAGTGGAATGCCCTGCCTGCAGCAGTTGTAGATGCGCCAAGTTTGGTGGCGTTTAAGAGGTTAGTTGATAAGTATATGGAAGAGAAGGGAATAGTTTAGTTTGGAGGGGCATTGCTTTTTATATTGGTCGGCGCAACATCGAAGACCGAAGGGCCTGTTCTGTGCTGTAATGTTCTATGTTCTATGTAATGTTTCCATATTTCCCCTTACTCCAGACATACACCTTCCTAGCCTGCCTGATCCTATGTCTTTCCATCGCTATCGTGAAAGAGATAGAATTATGATCCCCATTCCCAAGATGCTCACCTACTGTGAGATCCGACACCTGCCCTGGCTCATTAGCAAGCACCAGGTCAAGTACAGCCTCTCCTCTCATAGGCTTTTCCACGTACTGTGTCAGGAAACCTTCCTGAACACACCTAACAAACTCCACACCATCCAAACCCCTTACCCTTGGGATATTCCAGTCGATGTTTGGGAAATTGAAATCTCCCATCACGACAACCCTATTATTTCTACATCTGTCTAGGATCTGTTTCCTTATCTGCACCTCAAGTTCCCTGCCGCTGTTGTGCGGCCTACAGAATACACCCAGCAAAGTTATCGAGCCTTTGCTGTTCCTAACTTCCACCCACAGAGACACCGTAGACAATCCCTCCCCGTCTTCCACCTTCTCTACAGCCATGACACTGTCCCTGATCAACAGTGCCACACCACCTCCTCTTTTGCCCCCAATCCTGCCCAATCCTGAAGCACCTGAATCTCGGCACCTGAAGTACCCAGTCCTGTCCCTGAGACAACCAAGTCTCTGTAATGGCCACCACATCACACTCCCAAGCAGCAATCCACACCCTAAGCTCATCTACCTTATTTATTACACTCCTGACATTAAAATAGACACACCGCAGCCCCTCAGTCAGGATATTTCCCTTTTCCACCACCCGCCTAACCCCCCTCTCAGAGTGCCTACAGTCCTTCCCTACCTGGGAACTAACCTCCTTATTCACCGTCCCATCGGTATTCCCACCCCCCAGCTTTTCTAGTTTAAAGACTCCCCAGTAGCCCTAGCTAGCCTACCTGCCAAGATATTAGTCCCCCTAGGGTTCAAGTGCCACCCGTCCTTACTGTACAGGTCATACCTGCCCCTAAAGAGGTCCCAATGATCTATGAACCTGAATCCCTGCCCCCTGCTCCAGTCCCTCAGCCATGCATTCATCCTTAACCTCATTTGATTCCTGCTCTCATTCTCCCGAGGTGCAGGCAGCAATCCTGAAATTACTGCCTTCATTTTTCTCTTCCTCAGCTTCCTACCCAGTTCTCTATAATCCCTTTTGATGACTGTCTCCCTCTTCCTGCCTATGTCTGCAGTATCTCTATGCACCACAACTTCAGGTTCCTCACCCTCCCCTTTCAGGATGTCTGGGAAGCGTCCAGAAACATCCCGGATCCCAGCTCCAGGAAGACAAACCACCATCCACGACTCTCTCCTGTGTCCACAAAAACGCCTGTCTGAATCCTTCACAGTGGAGTCCCCTATTAGTATCGCCTTGCCCCTCTCTTCCTTAGATTTTTGGCATACTGGCTCAGGTTTAGAGAGCGGGCCTCAGGTTTATAGACTGGGACTTTTTTCTCTGGAGTGTAGAAGGCTGAAGGGTGATCTTATAGAGGTCTATAAAATAATGAGGGGCATTAGTTAGATAGTCAATATCTTTCCCCAAAGACAAGAGAGTCTAAAACTAGAGGGCATAGTTTTAAGGTGAGAGGGGAGAGATACAAAAGTATCCAGAGGGGAGATTTTTCACACAGAGGGTGGTGAGTGTCTGCAACAAACTCCAGAGGCAGTAGTAGAGGCGGGTACAATTTTGTCTTTTAAAATGCATTTAAACAGTTATATGGGTAAAATGGGTATAGAGGGATAGGGGTCAAATGCAGGCAATTAGGACAAATTTAGGGGTTAAAAAAGGAGCGGCATGGACAAGTTGGGCCGAAGGGCCTGTTTCCATACTGTAAACCTCTCTGACTCTAATCCTTCAATTCATTACCAATGAAAAATCTGTCTAACTCCTCCTTAAATTTACTCATTGTCCACCGCACTTTGGGGCAGCGAATTCCACAGATTCATAACTCTTTGGGAAAAGCAGTTTCTCCTCAACCCTGTTTTAAATTTGCTGCCCCTTATCCTAAGACTGTGACCTCTCATCCCAGAATGTCCCACAAGAGGAAGCATCCATTCCAGGTTTACTCTATCTATACCTTTTATTATCTCGCATACCTCAATCTGATCTCTCCTCATTCTTCTAAATTCCAGAGCCTATCGGCCTAAACTGTTCAATCTCTCTTCATACGACAAAATTGCTACAATTTTATCACAGAATTTCTGCAGAACAGGAGGAGACTTTCTGGCCCATCTGTTCGCCAAATGGGCAATTGACCAAGTGCCATATCACACAGTGACATTCCAAATGGCTGTATTCTATATTAATTATAAATGATATTAATAGGTTTGATTCTAATGAGCTAAATTACTGCATGCTGGAATATGAAATATTAAAATTCAGTCAAATCCAAATATTTTGTTCTCCTTTAAAAGGCAATAAGCTACTTTGGAAAAAAACCTCAGAGAATGCTTCAAAATTCAGATAAACAGGGTTTTCTTACTATTAATAATACTCAACTAAAATGCTACAAAATGTTGGTGACTAATTCCCCCTGAAGATTGCAGGGGCTCTGATCCAAATTTTTAATTCCTGTCTGGCCACAGGACAGGTAAGAATTCTCACAGCACCAGATGAAAGTCCAACCGATTTATTTGATAGTAAGTTCACAAGCTTTCGGGGTTTGCCCCTTTGTCAGGTGAATGGAGAGATCTGGCATCAGACAGAGCATATAACAGCAGACAATTTACAGATTACTGATTAGAATGTGAGTCCTTACAAGTTACCTGCTATTCAAGTCTTAAAGATGTAGACATAAAGTCTACTGTACTATTGTGCCTGTAGATCCTGTCTCTCAAAATACCTTCCAACAATTTACTCACCACAGATGTGAGGCTCACAGGTCTTAGTTCCCAGCCTTTTATCTGCAGCCCTTTTTAAACAAAGACACTTCATTAGGTCTGGGGATTTATCTACCTTGACGTGCTTTAAGATTTCCAGCATCTCCTTTCTGTAACATGTACACTCCTCAAGACATCACTATTTATTTCCCCAAGTTCCCTAACATCCATGCTTTTCTCAACAGAAAATATTGTTGAGAAATATTCATTTAGGATCTTACCCATCTCTCGTGGATCTGCACAGAGATGACCTTGCTGATCGTTAAGAGGCCCGACTCTCTCCCTAGTTACTCTTTTGCCCTTTATTATTTGTAGAAGCTCTTTGGATTCTCCTTTGCCTTATCTGCCAAAAAATTTTATATCCCCTTTTTGCCCTCCTGATTTCTCTCTCAACTTTCCTCTTACACCCCCTATACTCTTAGATTCACTTGATGCCTATGCATGTAATGTGCCTCTCTTCTTCCTGACCAGGGCCTCAATATCCTGGGTCATCCCGAGTTCCTGACTTCTGTCAGCCTTGCCCTTCACTCTAAAAGGAACGTGTTTACCCTGAACCCTGGTTAAAACACTTCTGAAAGCATGCCACTTCCACAGACTTCCCCAATTAACTTGTGTGGGGTGCATGCCAATGGCTTGGCCCCTGGCCATGGGGAACCCTATGCCCAGTTGTGCCCACGCAAGTATTGTGTGGATCTGTATCCGTGTTTGTTTGTTATGTAATATATCAGGAAATTTTCAATATACATGTAAGAAAAATATCTGGATGAGCACTTGGCACATCATAACATCCAGGGCTATGGGCCAGCTGCTGGGAGATGGGATTAGATGAGAGTTCAGGTGTTTCTAATATGTCAGTGAGGGCCAAAAGGCCTCTTCTGCACTGTATGATTCTATGATAAGGGATGAAGTTCTGTTAATCTTGTACAGCAGGGCCTCTGGCAGCAGGTGGCGATGTTGGCAAAGGACACCAAACAGGGGAAGTGGTGGATCTTTGTGGACCTCTTTGAGCAGGAAGGTGAGGGAGAAATCAACAAGGACCAATCCAGAGCCTGTGAGTGCCAGAGTTCCTGAAGCCCAGGGATACTTGAAGCCCCTGAAGCGGGATAAGGAGCCAGGAAGTAAATTGGAAACCAAGGTAAACCAAGTGGTACCATTGCTGAGTCTAAGAAGCCTCATGTGAGAGAAGCAGAAGACAGGAATGCAGCCAGGAGCTGGACAACAGAACAAATCTGATTCTGCCTGGTCAGTGACTGCCTTGAGGAGCCAAAGTCTGAATAGGACCAAGATCTGTAATGTCAGCAGTAAATCTGTAAATAGTTTGTTTCGCAGAGTTACACTTTCTCTCAAGAATTGGTATCCCTATGATGCCAGTGCTTTTTGTGAAGTCCATGTGCTTAAATCCCAAATTACATCTTGGTATCGTCAGCAGGATTGGATTAAAGAGGCATCTCTGGGTGTTTTCTATAGGCCGCCCAATAGTGACAGGGAAGTTGAGGTGCAGATAGGGAAACAGATCCTAGAGAGATGTAGAAATAACAGAGTTGTCATGATGGGAGACTTTAATTTCCCAAATATCAATTGGAATATCCCTAGGGTAAGGGGTGTGGATGGGGAGGAGTTTGTTAGGTGTGTTCTCATTATTGGGCGGCCTATAAAAAACACCCAGCAAAGTTTTCGACCCCTTGCTGTTCCTAACTTTCACCTACAGAGACTCCATAGACATTCCCTCTACAGCTGTGACACTGTCCCTGATCAACAGTGCCATTCCGCCACTTCTTTTACCTCTCTCCCTGTTCTTCCTGAAGCATCTGAATCCTGGCTCTGAATTACCCAGTCCTGTCCCTGAGACATCCAAGTTTCTGTAATGGCCACCACATCACATTCCCAAACAGCAATCCAGGCCCTGAGCTCATCCACTTTATTCACTACGTGTTCACAGCACGTAGATAAGTCTACGAGAAGAGACGCTGTACTTGACCTGGTGCTGGCTAACGAGCCAGGACAGGTGTTGGATTTCTCGGTAGGAGAGCATCTCAGGAATGGCGATAATAATTCTACCTCCTTCATGATAGCATTGGAAAGAGATAGGATCAGGCAGGATAGGAAGGTGTTTATCTGGATTAAGGGGAAATATGAAGACATCAGGCAGAAAATTGGAAGAGTAAACTGGAAGGAGGTGTTCTTGGGGAAAAGTACTGAAGGAAGGTGGTGGATTTTCAAGGAATGTTTCTCTGGGGCTCTGCATGACAACGTTCCGATGAGACAGGGAGGTTTTGATAGGTCGTGGGAACTGTGGTGCATAAAGGATGTGATGAACCTAGTCAGGAAGAAAAGAAAGGTGTACAGAATGTTCAGAGAGCTAGGAGATGTTAGGGATCTAGAGGAGTATAAGGCTTGTAGAAAGGAGCTTAAAAAGGAAATTAGGAGAGCCAGAAGGGGTCATGAGAAGGCCTTGGCGGGTAAGATTAAGGAGAATCCCAAGGCCTTCTACAAATATGTGAAAAGTAAAAGGATGAGAAGTGAAGGGATAGGACCTATAAAAGGTGAAGGGAGAAAAGTCTGTGTGAAACCGGAAGAAATGGCAGAGGTGCTTAATGAATACTTTGCCTCATTAAGTGGGAAGTGATCTGAGAGGTTGCACTGCAGGTTTGCGGTGGACTGAAAAGATTGAGTATGTGGATGTTAAGAAAGGGATATATTGGAACTTTTAAACTCTATCAAGATAGATAAGTTGCTGGGATCGGATAGGACCAGGTTACCGTGGGAGATGAGGGAAATGATTGCAGAGCCCCTGGCGATGATCTTTGCGTTGTTGATGGAGACGAGAGAGGTTCCGGAGGATTGGAGGATTGTGGATGTGGTTCTTATTTTCAAGAAAGGGAACCGGGATAGTCCAGGAAATTACCGACTGATGAGTCTGACCTCAGTGGTTGGTAAGCTGATGGAGAGGATTCTGAGGGACAAGATTTACAAGCATTTGGAGAAGTTTAGCTTGATCAAAAATAGTCAGCATGGCTTTGTCAAGGGCAGATCGTGCCTTACGAGCCTGGTGGAGTTCTTTGAAAATGTGACTGAACACATTGACGAAGGAAGAGCAATGGACGTGGTTTACATGGACTTCAGCAAGGCATTTGATAAGGACCCCATGCAAAACTTCTTGAGAAGGTGAGAGGGCATGGGATCCAAGGGACTTTGGCCTTGTGGATCCAGAACTGGCTTGCCTGCAGAAGGCAGAGAGTAGTTGTGGATGGGTCTTTTTCTACATGGAGATCGGTCACCAGTGGAGTGTCCCAGGGATCTGTTCTGGGACCCTTGCTGTTTGTCATTTTCATAAATGACCTGGATGAGGAAGTGGAGGGATGGGTTAGTAAGTTCGCTAATGATACGAATGTTGGTGGTGTTGTGGATAGTCTGGATGGTTGTCAGAAGTTACAGCAAGACATAGATAGGATGCAAGGCTGGGTGGAGAAGTGGCAGATGGATTTCAATCCAGATAAATGTGTAGTGGTCCATTTTGGCTGGACCAATGGAATGAAGGAGTACAATATCAAGAATAGGAGTCTTGGCAGTGTTGAAGAGCAGAAGGATCTTGTGATCCAGGTCCATAGATTCTTAAATTGGCCTTGCAGGTAGAGGATGTGATCAAGAAGGCATACGGTGTACTGGCCTTCATTAATAGAGGGATTGAGTTTAGGAGTCGGGAAGTAATGCTGCAACTTTATAAGACCCTTGTCAGACCCCACTTGGAGTACTGTGCGCAGTTCTGGTCGGCTTACTATAGGAAGGATGTGGAAGCTATTGAGAGGGTGCAGAGGAGATTTACAAGGTATTGCCTAGATTGGGAGGCATGACTTGCGAAGATAGATTGAGGTAGCTAGGTCATTTGAGGGGCATTGCTTTTTATATTGGTCGGCGCAACATCGAAGGCCGAAGGGCCTGTTCTGTGCTGTAATGTTCTATGTTCTATGTCTCTTCACCCTGGAGAGGCAAAGGTTGAGAGGTGACCTGATAGAGGTTTATAAAATGTTGAGAGGAATAGATAGAGTGGATTGTCGGAGGTTATTTCCCAGGGTTGAAATGGTTGCTACGAGAGGACACAGGTTTAAGGTGCTGGGGGGGGGGCAAGTATGGAGGTGATATTAAGGGTAAGTTTTTCACTCAGAGGATGGCGAGTGAATGGAATCCGCTGTCATCGGTGGTGATAGAGGCAAACTCGCTGGGGTCTTTTAAAAGACTTCTGGATGAGTACATGCGATTAAATGGGATTAGGAGTTATAGATAGTTCAATGGCCTGGTCGGTACTGATATCGGCACAACTTATGGGCTGAAGGGCCTGTTTGTGCTGTAGTGTTCTATGTTCTATTTTAAAATTTTCAGGTGACACAAAACTTAAAAGTCAGGGAAAATGTTGGAACAGTGCTCAGACAGGACAGATTAGAGGGCTTGTCTACTGAGGCCATATGGATGGAGCTGAGAAACAGGAAAGGTGTGACCACATTAATGGGGTTGTATTATAGACCACCCAATAGGCAGCAAGAATTGAAGGAGCAAATCTGTAGAGAGATTGCAGCCAACTGCCGGAAACATAAAAGTTGTGATAGTTGGGGATTTTAATTTTCTACATATAGTTTAAGACTCCCATACTGTTAAAGGTATAGATGGAGTGGAGTTTGTAAAATATGTTCAGAAAAATTTTCTGCATCAATATATAGAGGCACCAACTAGAGAGGATGCAATATTAGATCTCTTACTAGGCAATGAGTTAGGACAAGTGATTGAAGTGTGTGTAGGGAGGGGAACACTTTGGTTCCAGTGATCATAACACCATTAGTTTCAACTTGATCATGGATAAAGATAGATCTTGAGATTCTAAACTAGAAAAAGGCCAAATTTGAAGAAATGAGAAAGGTTCTAAAAAGTGTGGATTGGGACAGTCTGTTCTCTGGCAAGGATGTGATTGGTAAGTGGGAGGCCTTCAAAGGAGAAATTTTGAGAGTGTAGAGTTTGTATGTTCCTGTCAGGATTAAAGGCAAAGTGAATAAGAATAAGGAACCTTGGTTGTCTAGGCATATTGGAACTCTGATAAGGAAGAAGAGAGAGATGTATGATATGTATAGGCAATAGGGAGCAAATAAGATTCTTGAGGAGTATTAAAAGTGCAAGAAACTACTTAAGAAGGAAATTAGGAAGACTAAAAGAAGACAAGAGATTGCTTTGGCAGTCAAGGTGAAAGATAATCCTAAGAGCTTTTACAGCTCTTAGGATTAATAGGTATTAATCTACCTACTTAATAGGTATATTAAGAGCAAAAGGATAAAATTGGTCCTCTTGAAGATCAGAGTGGTCGGCTTTGTATAGAACCAGAAGAAATGGGGGAGATATTATATGTGTTTTTTTCATACGTATTTACTAAGAAAACTGGCATGGAATCTGTGGAAATAAGGCAAACAAGTAGGGAGGTCACGTACCTTGTACAGATTAAAGGGGAGGAGAAGGTGCTCGCTGTCTTGAGGCAAATCAGATTAGATAAATCCCCAGGACCGGACAGAGCGTGCTCTTAGACTTTGAAGGAGACTACTGTTGAAATTGCAGGGGCCCTGGCAGATATATTTAAAATGTTGGCGTCCACAGATGAGGTGCCGGATGATTGGAGGATAAGTCATGTTGTTCCACTGTTTGGCTCAAAAAGTAATCCGGGAAATTATAGGCCAGTAAATTTAATACCAGTAGTAGATAAATTGTTGGAAGGAGTACTAAGAGATAGCATCTACAAATACTTGGATGGACAGGGACTTATTAGGGAGAGTTAACATGGCTTTGTGTGTGGTAGATCACATTTAATCAATCTATTGGAGTTTTTCAATGAGGTTACCAGGAAACTGGATGAAGGAAAGACAGTGGATATTGTCTACATGGACTTCAGTAAGGCCGCTGACCAGGTCCCGCATGGGAAGTTAGCTAGGAAGCTCCAGTCAATACCTATACATGGAGAGGGAGTAAATTGGATTAGACACTGGCTGAATGGAAGAATGATTCCGATGTGCCACAGCGATAAACCGCACTGACCTCCTCAGAAGACGAACACGGGACACAGTGGACAGAGTACCCTTTGTTGTCCAGTACTTCCCCGGAGCGGAGAAGCTACGACATCTTCTCCGGAATCTTCAACATATCATTGATGACGATGAACATCTCGCTAGGGCCATCCCCACCCCCCCACTTCTTGCTTTCAGACAACCGCACAACCTCAAACAGATCATTGTTCGCAGCAAACTACCCAACCTTCAGGAGAACAATGACCACAATACCACACAACCCTGCCACAGCAACCTCTGCAAGACATGCCAGACCATAGACATTGACGACATCATCAAACGCGAGGATACCATTCACCAGGTACACGGTACATACTCTTGCAACTCGGCCATCGTTGTCTACCTAATACGTTGTATGAAAGGATGTCCCAAAGCATGGTACATTGGGGAGACCATGCAGACACTATGACAGTGGATGAATGAGCATCGCTCAACAATCACCAGGCAAAACAGTTCCCTTCCTGTGGGTGAACACTTCAGCAGTCATGGGCATTCGGCCTCCGACCTGCAGGTAAATGTTCTTCAAGGGGGCTTTCGTGATACACGACAGCGCAGAGTCGCTGAACAGAGACTGATAGCCAAGCTCCGCACACATGAGGACGGTCTTAACAGGGATCTTGGCTTCATGACACACTATCTGTAACCCCCGTAACTTGCCTGGGTTAGCAAAAAACCTCACTTACTGTGCTGTCTGGAGAAAATACACAATTCTCTAACCAATGCTCAGGATTCCCTTCACACACATTGTTAGCCACTTTAACACTTGAATAGCAGGTTAGATGTAAGGATTCGCATTCTAATCAGCAATCTGTAACTGTCTGTGCTAATGTGTGCTATTGCAGACCAGAACACTGCATTTGCCTGACGAAGACACAGTGTTGAAAGCTCGCAATTTTACTATCAAATAAATTGGTTGGATTTAAAATTGGTGTTGCTAAATTCTTACTCAATGGAAGAAGCCAGAGTGGTAGGGGAAGATTTCTTCTCTGAATGGAGGCCTGTGACTAGTGGTGTGCCATAGGGATCGGCGTTGGGTCCATTGTTGTTTGTTACCTATATCAATGATCTGGATGATAATGTGATAAATTGGATCAGCAAATTTGCTGATGATAAAAAGATTGGAGGAGTAGTGGACAGTGAGGAAGGTTTTCAAAGCTTGCAGAGGGATTTGGACCAGCTAGAAAAATGGGCTGAAAAATGGCAGATAGAGTTTAATGCAGACAGTGTGAGGTATTGCACTTTGGAAGGACAAACCAAGGTAGAACATATAAAGTAAATGATCAGACACTGAAGAGTGCAGTAGAACAGAGGGATCTGGGAACACAGGTACAGAATGCCCTAAAAGTGGCATCACAGTGGATAGGGTCGTAAAGAATGCTTTTGGTACTTTGGCCTTTATAAATCGAAGTATTGAGTATAAGAGTTGGAGTGTTATAGTGAGATTGTATAAGACATTGGTGAGGCCAAATTTAGAATATTGCGTGCAGTTTTGGTCATCTAATTACAGGAAGAATGTAAATAAAGTTGAAAGAATGCAGAGAAGGTTCACAAAGATGTTGCCGGGACTTGAAAAGCTGGGTTACAAAGAAAGGTTAAATAGGTCAGGACTTTATTCCCTGGAGCGTAGAAGAATGAGGAAAGATTTGATAGAGCTATAGAAAATTATGATGGGTATAGATAGAGTGAATGCAAGCAGGCTTCTTCCACTGAGGCTAGGGGAGAAAAAAAAACAGAGAACATAGGTTAAGGGTGAAGAGGGGAAAGTTTAAAGGGAATATTAGGGGGTCTTCACACAGACAGTGGTGGGAGTGTGGAATGAGCTGCCAGATGAAGTGGTAAATGCGAGCTTACTTCTATCATTTAAGAAAAACTTGGACAGGTGCTGGATGAGAGGAGTGTGGAGGGATATGGTCCAGATGCAGGTCAGTGGGATTAGACAGAAAAATGGTTCGGTGCAGCCAAGAAAGGCCAAAGGACCTGTTTCTGTGTTGTAGTGTTCTATGGTTCTAAAAGCTTTTTAAGCTGGCATTAGGAAAGTAAAGAACTTCAAAAGGACATAGATAAGTTGGTGGAATGGGCAGATAAAAGTTCAAAGTGAAGTGTGAGATGATGCATTTTGGTAGGAAGAACATGAAAGACAATATTAAATAAAGGGTAAAATATATAAAGGGGTGCAGGAGCAGAGAGAGCTGGTTGTATTTGTGCAGAGATTATCACAAGTGGGAGGACAGATGGAGAGAGCAGTTATTAAAGCAGACAGTATTCTGAGCTTTATTAATATGGGCACAGAGTACAAGAACTTATAAAAGATTGTGGTTAGATCTCAGGTGGAATATTGTGTACAGATCTGAGTGCCACAATATAGGATGGATGTGGTCAGATTGGAGAGACTGCAAAAGTGCTTTATTAGAATAGCTTTAGGGATGAGAAACTTCAGTTATGATGATAGATTGGAGAGGTTGGGACTGTTCTCCTTGGGGAAAAGAAAGCTAACAGGAAATTTGACAGAGATGTTCAAAATCACATAGGGACTGGACAGAGTAGATCAGGAGAAACTGTTCCTGCTTGTAAAAGGATGAAGAATGATGGAACATGGACCATCATGCTTGTCCACCACACAAGATGAAAGCACAAAACTCCTTGATACAAAATTAATTCTGCTGTGGAAGGAAGATAGAGTTTCATCTGTAGCAGGAAACACTATCCCACTGCCCCCCCGTCTCCGTCTCATTCAGTATGATTCTGTGACTGAATAACACTTGCTGAACAGTCCTGACTGTGCAAAAACTTGCATTGGAAAATCAATTTAAGATTATCAGTTGGGCTCCAGTATGGCTCATTCACAAATTTGTTCACATGGGACATTGTCCTTTGCAGTCTGGAGCATATCTGCACTTTACACCTTTCTCATCTGAACAGAAATCTGGGGAGCAGTCATTCTGTGGTTCATTCCTCAGCGTAATGCCTTGGCCAATCAGACCTTGTTTGAATTTGAAGAAAGCCTGGGCAGTTAACTTTCTGTGTTGCATTCTCCATGACTACACTTCCACCAATGAGAACCTAATTGCTAACCAATCAGTACTCGCTTCTCAATCAGTATGATTTGTTCCTGAGGAGAGTTCTGTAATTTTTTGTGAGATTTCCTGATCAGCTGCAAGGAGAGTTTGTCTCCTTTCAACAACTAACACCTGCTGCATTATTGTCTGATACAGAATCAAGCTCTGGAACAGATAACCCTTCCCATCTCTGTGATGGTTAATAGCTCTTGGCTGAGCTGGTCTCATGTTTAGCTGTGAATTTAATAATAACACCACTCCAGCAGCCAGGGAAACGCAGACTGAACGAGTCACAGTGTTTCTGTAAAATCAGTGTTACCTCAATATTAACAGAACCATTTAACAAGATTCCATCAAAGAGTAATGGAGGCACAATCCTGGAATCATTTAAGAAATGATCAAAGTTGTGACAGATGGACTGTCGGTTAACCGCGGATCAATGAGCTAGGATTGGCCCCTGTGACCTCTCCTGTACTGATCTATCTTGGGAACTCATAAAGATGACACATCATCTATATCAGCCTAAAAATGCAGAAAATAAAAAAACAACAGAGAGAGAGAGACAGACAAAGAAACAGCAAAGGTGGGGGAGAGAGCGAGAGAGAGACAGAGAGGGAGAGATATTACCTGCTGCTGAAGCCAGCTGGAGAGGTGTTTCTGCACAGTTATCTTCCCCGGAATGAATGAGTCCACCTTCGACATTGGCCCCAGCATCAAGCAGCAGCTGTGAGGAGAATCAATAAAGAGAGACTTATTTCACAAATAAGAAGTTAGAAATCTATTACTTTGGAGAAATTAATTCAGGCTGTTTATATTTTTTCTCACCTGAGAATGCTAATAGGCACTGACTGCCTTTATAGATCTATAAACATAGACAGGGATCATGGGTAGAGGTGGGAACATCGGGGTGGCGGCGTGGGCTCATTGGGCCAAAGGGCCTGTTTTCTGTGCTGTTTTGTTCTTTGTTCTTATAATTCCTAGCAGTAATTATCCTTCAGATACAATCTAATACCGCCATATACAAACTCTTCTGAGTGAAGAAGATCTTTCACATCTCAGTCCTGATTGGCTTACCCCTTATTCTTATACTGTGACCCCTAGTTCCCAACGTCAGGAACATTCTTTCCCCATCCAGCCTGTCCAGTCCCATCAGGATTTTATGTTTCTATGAGATTCCCTTTCATTTCTGCTAAATTCCAGTAAGTACAACCCAGTTGATCCAGTCTCTCTTCATACGTCAGTCCTGTCATAGAACATAGAACATTACAGTACAGTACAGGCCCTTTGGCCCTCAATGTTGCGCCGACCAGTGGAACGAATCTAATGACCCTCTAACCTAAACTATTCCAATGTTATCCATGCGCCTATCCACTGACCATTTGAATGCCCTTAAAGTTGGCGAGTCCAGAACTGTAGAGTATAGGGCTAATGGTAGGGCTCTTAATAGTGTTGAGGAACAGAAGGATCTTGGTGTATGTGTCAATAGATCCCTGAAAGTAGGCAGTCAAGTGGATAAAGTTGTTAAGAAGGCTTATGGAGTCTTAGCTTTTATTGGTAGGGGGATTGAATTTAGGAGCCGCAGCATCATGTTGCAGCTGTACAAAACTCTAGTGCGGCCGCACTTGGAGTATTGTGTGCAGTTCTGGTCGCCACATTATAAGAAAGATGTGGAGGCATTGGAGAGGGTACAGAGGAGGTTTACCAGGATGTTGCCTGGTATGGAGGGCAGGTCCTATGAAGAGAGGTTGAAGGATTTGAGGTTGTTTTCGTTAGAAAGGAGGCGGCTAAGAGGGGATCTTATTGAAACATATAAGATGATTAGAGGTTTAGATAGGGTGGACAGTGATAGCCTTTTTCCTAGGATGGAGAAAGCTAGCACGAGGGGACACAGCTTTAAATTAAGGGGTATGAGTTATAGGACGGATATCAGAGGTAGGTTCTTTACTCAAAGAGTGATTAGGGAGTGGAATGCCCTGCCTGCAGCTGTTGTAGATGCGCCAAGTTTGGTGGCGTTTAAGAGGTTAGTTGATAAGTATATGGATGAGAAGGGAATGGTTTAGTTAGGAGGGGCATTGCTTTTTATTTTGGTCGGCACAACATCGAAGGCCGAAGGGCCTGTTCTGTGCTGTATTGTTCTATGTTCTATGTTCTATGTTCTATGCTGCAGGCAGGACATTCCACGCCCTTCCTACCCTCTGAGTAAAGAACCCACCTCTGACATCTGTCCTTTAACTACCACCCCTTAATTTAAAGCTATGTCCCCTCATGTTATCCATCTCCATCTGAGGAAAAAGGCTCTTACTATCCATCCTATCTAACCCTCTGAACATCTTGTATGCTTCAATTAGGTCACCTCTCAACCTTCTTTTTCTTTTTCATTCTTCATTCCAGGAATCAGTCTGGTGAATCTTTGCTGGACTCTCTCCTTTGACTAGGAGAGCAAAACTGCACACAATATTCAAAGTGTGGCCTCACCAAGGCCATGTGTAACTGCAGCAAGACATCCCATGTAAAACGTCTTGAGAAGGTGAGAGGACATGGCATCCAAGGGGCTGTTGCCTTGTGGATCCAGAACTGGCTTGCCTGCAGAAGGCAGAGAGTGGTTGTGGATGGGTCTTTTTCTGCATGGAGGTCGGTAACCAGTGGAGTGCCCCAGGGATCTGTTCTGGGACCCCTGCTGTTTGTCATTTTCATAAATGACCTGGATGAGGAAGTGGAGGGATGGGTTAGTAAGTTCGCTGACGATATGAAGGTTGATGGTGGTGTGGATAGTCTGGAGAAATGGCAGAAGTTGCAGCGAGACATAGATAGGATGCAAGACTGGGCGGAGAAGTGGCAGATGGACTTCAACATGGATAAATGTGTAGTGGTCCATTTTGGCAGGACCAATGGGATGAAGAGGTACAATAACAAGGATAGGAGTCTTAGCAGCATTGAGGAGCACAAGGACCATGGGGTCTGGGTCTATAGGTCTCTTAAATCAGCCTCAAGGTGGAGTATGTGGTCAAGAAGGCGTATGATGTGCTAGCCTTCATTAATCATTGGATTGAGTTTAGGATCCAGGAGGTAATGCTACAACTTTATAAGACCCTTGTCAGACCCTACTTGGAGTACTGTGTGCAGTTCTGGTCGCCTCACTATAGGAAGGATGTGGAAGCTATTGAAAGAATGCAGAGGAGACTTACAAGGATGCTGCCTGGATTGGGAGGCAGGCCTTATGAAGATAGGTTGAGGGAGCTGGGACTCTTCTCCCTGGAGAGACAAAGATTGAGAGACGACCTGATAGAGGTTTATAAAATGTTGAGAGGTATAGGCAGGGTGGATTCTCGGAGGCTATTTCCCAGGGCTGAAATGGTCGCTGTGAGATAACATAGGTTTAAGATTCTGGGGAGCAGGTACAGAGGAGGTGTCAGGCGTAAGTTTTTCACTCAGATGGTGGTAGTGAGGGGAATCGGCTGCCATCAGTGGTGGTAGAGGCGAACTTGTTGGGGTCTTTTAGGAAACTTCTGGATGAGTACATGGGATTTAATAGGATTGGGAGTTACTGATAGTTCTATGGCCTGGTGGGTATGGATATGATTGGCACAACTTGTGGGCCAAAGGACCTGTTTGTGCTGTAGTGTTCTATGTTCTATCCTTACTCCTATACTCAAACACTTCACTATGAAGATCAGTGTGCCATTAGCTTTCCTCACGCTCTGCTGTACCTGCATGCCAACCTTCAGCAACTGTTCCACCATGACACCTAGGTCACACTGCATTTCCTCTTTTCTTAAACTGCCACCATTCAAATAATAATCTTCCTTCCTGTTTTTGCACCAAAATGGATAATCTCACATGGTATTGCATTTGACAAGTATTTGCCCACTCAGCCAGCCTGTCCAAGGCATCCTGCAACCTCTTAGCATCTTCCTCATAGCACACACAGTCACCCAGCTTAGTGTCATCTACAAATTTGGAGATATTCTATTCAATTTCTTTGTCCAAATCATTAATGTATATTATGAATTGCTGGAGTCCTAGCACTGAACCCTGCGCTACCCAACTAGTCACTGCCTGCCATGCTGAAAAGGAGCCATTTATTCCCACTCTGTGCATTTTGGTAAAGTGGTGGAGGCAGGCACTCTGTTATTTAAGAGATATTTAGATAGGCACATGAACAGAATGGGAATGAAGAGGTATAGAAAACCGATTTAAAATAGGGATCATGAGCCTTGGGTGTTCCCTGGGAAGTGTGTAAATTGTCGATGATATTGATGTATTTGTTTTAGCCTACAGGTACTTTGGTCTGCCTTGTTGTCTAACAAGGGGCTTACACGTGATGGGTTGTGAGAGGGCTGCTCTTGGATTTTTCGAGAGTATCCTAGTGCTTCACGTCATTAGTGTACACTTGACCATTTGATGGGCAACACAACAGCTCATTGACTATCGCTGTGCTGTGCAGATACATGGATTTGGGCCTGTGTCTGTGGGAGTTTGAGCATTCTCCCCGTGCTTGCATGGGTTTTCTCCAGGTGCTCCTATTTCCTCCCACATCCCAAAGATGTGCTCTTAGGCTGATTGGCAGAACAAATTCTCCCTAAATTGTCTCAAATTTGATTCCAATGCATAGATGTATACTCATAGACAGGCATCATTGGTAGATGTGGGAACATCGAAGTGGCGGTGTGGGCTCGTTGGGCCGAAGGGCCTGTTTCCCGTGCTGTTTTGTTCTTTGTTCTTTGACAAAGCAGCCCCACTTAGTTGGCACTATATCAACAAACATTCACTCCCTCCACCACCAACGCTCAGTAGCAGCAGTGTGTAAAATCTACAAGATGCACTGCAGCAATTCACCAAAGATTCTTAGCCAGTACATTTCAAACCCACAACCACTTCCATCAAGAAGGATAAGGGCAGCAGGTAAATGGGAACATCACCACCTGCAAATTCCCGTCCAAGCCACTCACCATCCTGACTTAGGAATATATCACCTTCCTTTACAGTCACTGGGTAAAATCCTGGAATTCCCTCCATATCAGCATTGTGGTTCAACCTACAGCACACAGACTGCAGCCATTCAAGAAAACAGCTCACCGCCATCTTCTCAAGAGCAATCAATGCTGGCCAGCCAGCATCGCCCACGTCTCACAAATGAATAAAAAATAAGAACGATTGGAAAGTTTGCCAAGTGACCAGAGGAAATGGAGATTAAAGTATGCTTACATTAACATTGCAGTGAAGTTACAGTGAAAGTGACCTAGCCACTTCAACATGTTTACAGCTGACAATGAAAATGTGGATCACAGAGTGTGTGAAATCATCTTTGAAGTTAAAGTACCCCAGGGTCAGTCCAGCTGGATATGAGGGTGGTGGGGGGATGGCAAGATCAACCCCTTGCCCCAGTCTGAGCCCACGCAATCTGCAGGGTATGTGGGTGTGGATGTGTGGGTATGTGTGTGTAGGTTGTTGTGCAGAAGGAATCCTCCTTCTGCAGCCTGGCAGTGGCAGGGGGTGCATGGGCCAATTTCGTATCCATGGAGATGAGGCAGATTTCAGACATACCGCACCCAATTTTACCATTTTGATTCTAATTGCTGAATCTGGGAGTGTTTCAGATCTGATTTTTGGACCCGTTCTCAGGCGTTCCCATACGCACGTTGCCTGAAAAAGTATCCGCGATTCCGAATCACGCTCACAGGCCTGTGGGTGGGGCTTAGCGCATCCAAAATTCTGCAGCTCCGATTGGTGCCTCCAACTGCACCTGAGCAGAAAAAAAATAGAAAAAAACTCCACTGTCATATCGCGCCCCCCCCACCCCCGACCCCCACAGACATCGCCCCACCCCCAGAACACTACTGATCCCCTTACTCCTCACCCGCCTGTTACCCAGACTGATTGTGGCCCCTGCCCCTCTTCCTCCCCCCACTGATGGTATGCAGAGTGATAGCAGACACTTCCTGCACCCCACCTGCCTCAACCAGAGAGACATCTGACCCTCGCCAAACACACACACACCCCCACACACATCCCCACACAAACACACACACACCCACACACCCACCCACACACATACATACATACACACCCCCATACAAACCCACACACACCCCCATATAAACCCACACACACCCTGATACACACCCACACACCCCCATATACACCTACACACCCCCATACACACACACCCACACACACCCCGATACACACCCACATACCCCAATATACACCACACACATCCGATACACACCCACACACACCCTGATACACACCCACACACACTCTGATACACACCCACACACACCCTGATACACACCCACATACCCCCATATACACCCAACACACCCCGATACACACTCACACACACCCCGATACACACCCACACACCCCGATACACACCCACACACACCCCGATACACACCCACACACACCCCGATACACACCTACACACCCCCATACACACCCCGATACACACCCACACACCCATCCACACACACACACCCACCGATCTGAGTCAGAGAACTGCTGGAAACTCCGAACTTAGTTCTTTGGAAGCTGAAGTGTGTCTGTTTCATACAGAATCTGGATTGGTGAACACGGTGGTAAAGGGGGAAATGTTGATAAAGTTGGGCGGGCAGTTCATTAATTCAATTTAAATGTATTTTAGTCACGGCGGATTTTAGTCACTTGGTAAAGGGGGAACAGGCACGGAGGCGGTCGTGGATCACGCTACTCACCTCACACCTGAATTTACTGAGTCTTCACACCCAAAAGTGGTAAAATCAGGCCCACCTTATTCAACTAAAAAAAGAGTATTCGATGATCCTATGAAAAATACTTTTTTATATTAAAATCACCAATCGCCTTGTACACCAATGAATGTGCAGCCAAATTCCCCTCCAATTCGATTTTCAAGTTTGCTGACGACACCACCGTAGTGGGTCAGATCTCAAACAATGATGAGACAGAGAACAGGAATGAGACAGAGAATCTGGTGAACTGGTGCAGCAACAATAATCTCTCCCAAAGGAGATTGTCATCAACTTCAAGAGGTATAAAGGTGAACATGCCTCTGTCAACACCAACAGGAATGAAGTAGAAAGGGTCAAGGGCTTCAAGTTTTTAACAACTCCTGGTCCTCTCATGCCGATACTATAGTGAAGAAAGGCCACCAACACCTCTACTTTCTCAGAAGACTGAGGAGATTTGGCACATCAGCTATGACTCTCGCCAACCTGTACAGATACACCACAGAAAGCATTCTTTCTGGTTCATTCACAGCTTGATATGGCTCCTGCTCTGCCCAAGACTGCAAGGAACTACAAAAGATTGTGAATGTAGCCCAATCCATCACACAAACCAACCTCCCATCCACTGAGTCTGTCTACACTTCCTGCTGCCTCTGGAGAAACAGCCAGCATAATTAAGAACCCCACGCAGCCCGGACATTTTCTCATCGACTTCTTCTGTCAGGAGAAAGATACAAAAGTCTGAGATCACGTACCGACCAAGAACAGCTTCTTCCCTGCTGCTGTCAGATTTTTGAATGGACCTCCCTTGTATTAAGTTGATCTTTCTCTACACCCTAGTGAGAAAGACTAGGTGACTGCAACACTACATTCTGCACTCTCTCTATGAACAGTATGGTTTGTCTGTATAGCGCGCAGGAAACAATACTTTTCACTGTATGTTAATACATGTGACGATAATTAATCAAATCAGCATTTGTAAACAGAAATATTATTAAATGTCATATTTAGCAACAGCCATTGGCCCCCACACAATGATTCAATCCTGCTCCTTTGATACCTGAACAACCGGGATGTGTCCGTGTAGAACGGCAAAGGTGAGAGCTGTCCAATGTCTGCTGTCGGGATGCACTGAAGGGTATCTCTGGATATTGCTGGGAAGCTAGGCAGAGAAGATAAGACAATTGTTCAAACATCACATCTGCTGTGAAGTTTTGAGAAATCTGATAGTTATTGAAAGTTATTGAAAACTTACTGAAAGATCCAAGTTTGCAGAAGCATCAATTAGCATTTGGACCATGGCTTCATCTCCAGCAGCACAGGCGTACATCAGCGGTGTCATTCCCTACCCAAATCCAGCACCAAAACATATTCCAAAAGGATTGATTGTTTATAATCAATCAATGCAACAATATTAAAACACACACAATATCTAACTGGTTAGCAATAGTCCTGGACTCTGCAATTGCAGAGAGATGATATCTGGGTTGTGTTTACATTTTAGATCATGATTGGAGAAGAAATAAAGAAACAACAACAATTTATACTGTGTAATATGACAGTGCTGATTGGTTGGCAAGTGGATTCTGATTGGTAGAGATGTCATGATGTAGAGATGCCGGCATTGGACTGGGGTAAACTCATTAAGAGTCTGGCAATACCAATTTTAAATCCAACCAATTTATTTGATAGAAAATCTGCTAAATCTTCGCTTGGCGAAGGCTACAAAGGCCGAAAGCTTGCAGATTTACTATCAAATAGGTCGGTTGGATTTAAAACTGGTGTTGCCAGACTTTTACTGGTAGAGATGTTGCATTGGAGTGTACGGGTGGAGTAGGGCATAATTTGAAATGCGTATACTTTAATGCAAGAAGTATTCGCAATAAGGTGGAGGAACTTGCAGCTTGGACCAGTACCTGGAACTTCGATGTTGTGGCCATTTCAGAGACTTGGGTAGAGCAGGGACAAGAATGGATGTTGCAGGTTCCGGGGTTCAAATGCTTCAGTCGGAGTAGAGAAGGAGGTAGAAGGGGGGGAGGAGTGGCATTATTAGTCAAAGACTGTATCACAGTGACAGAAAAGAAGTTTGATGAGAACTTGTCTGTTGAGGTAGTATGGGCTGAGATTAGAAACAGGAAAGGAGAGGTCACCCTGTTGGGAGTCTTTTATAGACCTCCTAAAAGTTCTAGAGAGGTAGAGGAAAGGATTGCAAAGTCAATCCTGGACAGGAGTGAAAGTAATAGGGTAATTGTTATGGGGGACTTTAACTTTACTAATATTGATTGGAATAGCTATAGCTCTAGCACGTTAGAGGGGTCAGTTTTTGTACAAAGTGTGCAGGAAGGTTTTTTGACTCAGTATGTAGATAGGCCAACTAGAGGTGAGGCTACATTGGATTTGGTGCTGGGCAATGAGCCAGACCAGGTGTTAGGCTTGAAAGTTGGTGAACATTTTGGTGATAGTGACCACAATTCGGTTACGTTCACCTTAGTGATGGATAGGGATAGGCATGAAGCTGGGGGCAGTAGTTATAGCTGGGGGAATGGTAATTATGAGGCCATAAGGAGGGAATTAGGGTGCATAGGTTGGACTAGGAAACTACAGGGACTGGGAACATCTGAAATGTGGAGCTTATTCAAGGAGCAGCTAAATGCAAGTCCTTGATAAGTATGTCCCTGTCAGGCAGGGAGGAAATGGTCGAGTAACATAGAACATTACAGCGCAGAACAGGCCCTTTGGCCTTCGATGTTGCGCCGACCAATATAAAAAGCAATGACCCTCCAAACTAAACCATTCCCTTCTCTTCCACATACTTATCAACTAACCTCTTAAACGCCACCAACTTGGCGCATCTACAACTGCGACAGGCAGGGCATTCCACTCCCTAACCACCCTTTGGGTAAAGAACCTACCTCTGATATCCATCCTATAACTATCACCCCTTAATTTAAAGCTGTGTCCCCTCGTGCTAGCAAGGGAGTAAGGGAACCATGGTGTACTAAAAAAGTTCATTCGCTGGTTAAAAGGAAAAAGGAGGCTTATGTCAGGATGAGGCTTGAAGGCTCAGTTAGTGCAATGGATAGCTATAGATTAGCCAGGAGGGAGCTAAAGAGTGAATTGAGGAGAGCTAAGAGAGGACACGAGAAGACTTTGGCTGATAGGATTAAGGAGAATCCTAAAGCTTTCTTTAGATATGTGAAGAATAGAAGATTGGTTAGGGCAAGATTAGGGCCAGTCATAGACAGCAGTGGGAAGTTGTGCGTGGAGCCTGAAGAGATTGGAGAGGCAATGAACAAATATTTCTCTTCGGTATTCACGCAGGGAGATGTAAATGTAGTTGTGGAGAACACTGGGATACAGGGTTGCAAACTGGAAAGTATTGAAGTAGATAAGGAGGATGTGCTAGATAGTCTTGAGGGTTTGAAGTTAGATAAGTCCCCTGGGCCGGACGGGATTTACCCTAGGATTCTCTGGGAGGCGAGAGAGGTGATTGCAGAGCCTCTGGCTCTGATCTTCAGGTCGTCATTGGTTACGGGTATAGTGCCAGAAGACTGGAGGATAGCGAATGTGGTCCCGTTGTTCAAGAAGGGGAAGAGAGACTTTCCGGGGAATTATAGGCCTGTGAGTCTTACTTCTGTTGTGGGCAAAGTATTGGAGAGAATTATTAGGGATAGGATTTATAGTTATTTAGAGAGAAATGAATTGATTGGGGATAGTCAGCATGGTTTTGTGAAGGGTAGGTCGTGCCTTATTAACCTTATTGAGTTTTTTGAAAAAGTGACCAAAGAGGTGGATGGGGTAAGGCAGTTGATGTGGTATATATGGACTTTAGTAAGGCGTTTGATAAGGTGGCCCATGGAAGACTTCTGCAGAAAATGCAGATGTATGGGATAGAGGGTGATTTAGCTAATTGGATTAGGAATGGGCTAGCAGATAGAAGACAGAGGGTGGTGGTTGATGGGAGATATTCATCGTGGAGTTCGGTTACAAGTGGTGTACCTCAGGGATCTGTTTTGGGCCCCTGCTGTTTGTAATTTTTATAAATGATCTGGATGAGGGTATTGAAGGATGGATTAGTAAATTGGCGGATGACACCAAAGTCAGAGGAGTGGTAGATAGTGAAGAGGGGTGTTATAGTTTGCAGAGAGACTTGGACAAATTGCAGAGCTGGGCCAAGAGGTGGCAAATGGAGTTTAATGCAGAAAAGTGTGAGGTAATTCACTTTGGCAGGAATAACAAATGTGTAGAGTATAGGGCTAATGGTAGGACTCTTAATAGTGTTGAAGAACAGAGGGATCTTGGTATATGTGTGCATAGATCCTTGAAAGTTGATAATCAAGTCAATAAGGTTGTTAAGAAGAAATCTTAGCTTTTATTGGTAGGGGGATTGAATTTCGGAGCCGCAACGTCATGTTGCAACTGTACAAAACTCTAGTGCGGCCGCACTTGGAGTATTGTGTGCAGTTCTGGTCCCCCCATTATAAGAAAGATGTGGAGGCATTGGAGAGGGTACAGAGGAGGTTTACCAGGATGTTGCCTGGTATGGAGGGGCAGGTCTTATGAAGAGAGGTTGAGGGATTTGAGGTTGTTTTCGTTAGAAAGGAGGCGGCTAAGAGGGGACCTAATCGAAACATATAAGATGATTAGAAGTTTAGATAGGGTGGACAGTGATAGCCTTTTTCCTAGGATGGAGAAAGCTAGCACGAGGGGACACAGCTTTAAATTAAGGGGTGGTAGTTATAGGACGGATGTCAGACGTAGGTTCTTTACCCAGAGGGTGATAAGGGTATGGAATGCCCTGCCTGCTTCAGTTGTAGATGCGCCAAGTTTGGTGGCGTTTAAGAGGTTAGTAGATAAGTTTATGGACGAAAAGGGAATGGTTTAGGTTAGAGGATCATTGCTTTTTCCTAATTGGTCGGCGCAACATCGAAGGCCGAAGGGCCTGTTCTGCGCTGTAATGTTCTATGTTCTATCTATAGAGAATGTACCAGTTGATGGTGACTGTCAGAAAACTTACAAACAGTATTTGAAATTTAAGCCAGGCAGTTTGACCCTGTTTGGTCAAAGCATTGCCATGAGAAATGAGTCAACAAATGGTTGTCATTTATTTTGTTTAGTTGAAGCAAGTACAATGTTTGTATTTATCCATTATTGAATAGAAAACTGGTTAACAGCTAGGAAGCAAAGGGTTGGCATAAATGGGTCTTTTTCTGATTGATAGGCAGTGACTAATCGTTCTACAGGAATATGTTCTTGGACGCCAGCTGTTCACATTGTATATTAATGATTTGTTAGATGGAATTGAATGTATTATCTCTAAATCTGCAGATGATACAAAGTTGGGTGGGAGGGTGAGCTGTGAGGAGGATGCAGAGAAGTTTCAGTTTGATTTGGACAAGCTGTATGTGAGGCTATCTGCATGGCAGATGCAGTGTAACATGGACAAATATGAGGTTATCCACTTTGATGGCAATAATAGGAAGGCAGATTACTTGAATGGGTGTAAATAAAGAAAGGTGGATACTCAGTGAGACCTTGGTGCCCTCAGGCATCAATCGCTGAAAGTAAGTGTGCAGGTACAGCAGGCAGTAAAGAAGGCAAATGGCTTTGACAAAGGTCATCTGAACTTGAAATGTCAGCTCTTTTCTCTCCTTACAGATGCTGCCAGATCTGCTGAGATTTTCCAGCATTTTCCCTTTTAGTTTCAGATTCCAGTATCCACAGTAATTTACTTTTATTAAGACAAATGTATATTGGCCTTTATAGAAGGGATGTCTTGTTGAAGTTGTACAAGACATTGGTAGGGCCACTCTTGGAATATTGTGTACAGTTTTGGTCACCCTATTATAGAAAGAATATAATGGAAAGAAGTTGATGTTGTATAGGTGGATTTTAGTAAGGCGTTTGATAAGGTTCCCCATCATAGGTTCATGAAGAAGATAAGAAGTGTGGGATAGAAGGAAATTTGGCCGATTGGATAAGTAACAGGCTGTCTCATAGAAGACAGAGGGTGGTGGTGGAGGGAGAATTTTCAAACTGGAGACCAGTTACCAACAGTATGCCACAGGGGTCAGTGCTGGGTCCTCTGCTATTTGTGATTTTTATCAATGACTTGGAAGAACATAGAACAATACAGCACAAACAGGCCCTTCAGCCCACGAGTTGCACCAATCACATCTACCAATCCACAGACCTATCTATAACCCCCTATCCTATTCTTTTCCATATACTCATCCAGAAGTCTCTTAAAAGACCCCAGTGAGTTTGCCTCAACAACCTCCGACAGCAGTCGGTTCCATTCACTCACCACCCTCTGAGTGAAAAACCTACCCCTGACATCTCCTTTGTATTTGCTTCCCTGCACCTTAAATCTGTGTCCTCTCGTAGTGACCATTTCAGCTCGGGGAAATAGTCTCTGAGAGTCCACCCTATCTATTCCTCTCAACATTTTATAAACCTCTATCAGGTCGCCTCTCAACCTACGTCTCTCCAGTGAGAAGAGTCCCAGCTCCCTCAACCTATCTTCATAAGGCCTGCCTCCCAATACAGGCAGCATCCTTGTAAATCTCCTCTGAACCCTCTCAATAGCCTCTACATCCTTCCTATAATGAGGCGACCAGAACTGCGCACAATACTCCAACTGGGGTCTGACAAGAGTCTTATAGAGCTGCATCATTACCTCCTGACTCCTAAACTCTATTCCTCGATTAATGAAGGCCAGTACACCGTACGCCTTCTTGACCACTTCCTCCACCTGCGAAGCCGATTTAAGAGTCCTATGGACCCGGACCCCGAGATCCTTCTGCTCTACAACACAGCTAAGACTCCTACCCCTTATATTGTACTCCTTCATCCCATTATTCCTGCCAAAATGGACCACTACACATTTATGTGCATTGAAGTCCATCTGACACTTCTCCACCCAGTCTTGCATCCTGTCTATGTCCCGCTGCAACTTTTGGCATCCCTCCAGACCGTCCTCAACACCACCGACCTTTGTGTCGTTGGCAAACTTACTAACCCATCCCTCCACTTCCTCATCCAGGTCATTTATGAAAATAACAAACAGCAGGGGTCCCAGAACAGATCCCTGGGGCACTCCACTGGTTACCGACCTCCATGCAGAACAAGACCCATCCACAACCACTCTCTGCCTTCTGCCGGCAAGCCAGTTCTGGATCCACGAGGCCAAAGCCCCTTGGATCCCATACCCTCTCACCTTCTCCAGAAGCCTTGCACGTGGGACCTTATCAAACGCCTTACTAAAGTCCATGTACACTACGTTCACTGCCCTTCCTTCGTCAATGTGTTCAGTCAGAGGGGGCAGAAGGGTAGGTTAATAAATTTACTGATGACACCAAGATTGGTGGAGCAGTGGATGAGGTGGAGGGCTCTTGCAGGCTGCAAAGAGACATTGATAGGATGCAGAGCTGGGCCGAAAAATGGCAGATGGAGTTTAACCCTGATAAGTGCGAAGTGATTCATTTTGGTAGGACAAAATTGAAAGCAGATTACAGGGTCAACGGCATGGTTCTGAGGAATGTGGAGGAACAGAGAGATCTTGGGGTTCATATCCACAGATCTCTGAAGGTTGTCACTCAAGTGGATAGAGCCGTGAAGAAGGCTTATAGTGTGTTAGCGTTTATTAATAGGGGTTTTGAGTTTAAGGAGTTATGCTGCAACTATACCGGATGTTGGTGAGACCACATTCGGGATACTGTGTTCAGTTCAGATCACCTCACTATAAGAAGGAATCATTGGAGAGAGCGCAGAGGAGATTTACCAGGATGCTGCCTGGTTTGGAGGGTAGGTCTTACGGAAAAAGCTTGAGGGAGCTGGGGCTTTTCTCTTTGGAGCGGAGGATGATGAGAGGCGACTTAGAACATAGATCATAGAACATTACAGCGCAGAACAGGCCCTTCGGCCTTCGATGTTGCACCGACCAATTAGGAAAAAACAATGACTCTCTAACCTAAACCATTCCCTTTTCGTCCATAAACTTATCTTCTAAAGACTTAGTAGAGGTTTATAAGATGATGAAAGGGATTGATAGAGTGGATGTGCAGAGACTATTTCCTCTCAATGAGCCTAGTTGAGTTCTTCGAAAATGTGACTGAACACATTGACGAAGGAAGAGCGTTGGACATGGTGTACGTGGACTTTAGTAAGGCGTTTGATAAAGTCCCACATGCAAGGCTTCTGGAGAAGGTGAGAGGGCATGGGATCCAAGGGGCTTTGGCCTCGTGGATCCAGAACTGGCTTGCCGGCAGAAGGCAGAGAGTGGTTGTGGATGGGTCTTGTTCTGCATGGAGGTCGGTAACCAGTGGAGTGCCCCAGGGATCTGTTCTGGGATCCCTGCTGTTTGTCATTTTCATAAATGACCTGGATGAGGAAGTGGAGGGATGGGTTAGCAAGTTCGCCGACGATACAAAGATCGGTGGTGTTGTGGGTGGTCTGGAGGAATGCCAAAAGTTGCAGCGGAACATAGACAGGATGCAAGACTGGGCGGAGAAGTGGCAGATGGACTTCAATGCAGATAAATGTGTAGTGGTCCATTTTGGCAGGAATAATGGGATGAAGGAGTACAAGGTGTTGTAAAACACAGCGGCGTACGGGTGGGGTGGGGCATGGTTTGAGATGCGTATACTTTAATGCAAGGAGTATTTGCAATAAGGGGGAGGAACTTGCAGCTTGGACCAGTACCTGGAACTTCGATGTTGTGGCCATTTCAGAGACTTGGGTAGAGCAGGGACAGGAATGGATGTTGCAGGTTCCAGGGTACAAATGCTTTAGTCGGAGTAGAGAAGGAGGTAGAAGGGGGGGAGGAGTGGCGTTATTGGTCAAAGACTGTATCACGGTGATAGAAAAGAAGTTTGATGAGGACTTGTCTGTTGAGGTAGTATGGGCTGAGATTAGAAACAGGAGAGGAGAGGTCACCCTGTTGGGAGTCTTTTACAGACCTCCTAATAGTTCTAGAGAGGTTGAGGAAAGGATTGCAAAGTCAATTCTGATTAGGAGTGAAAGTAGTAGGGTAATTGTGATGGGGGACTTTAACTTTGCTAATATTGATTGGAATAGCTATAGCTCTAGCTCGTTAGAGGGGTCAGTTTTCGTACAAAGTGTGCAGGAAGGTTTTTTGACTCAGTATGTAGATAGGCCAACTAGAGGTGAGGCTACATTGGATTTGGTGCTGGGCAATGAGCCAGACCAGGTGTTAGGCTTGGAAGTTAGTGAACATTTTGGTGATAGTGACCACAATTCGGTTACGTTCACCTTAGTGATGGACAGGGATAGGCATGAAGCTGGGGGCAGTAGTTATAGCTGGGGGAAGGGTAATTATGAGGCCATCAGGAGAGAATTAGGGTGCATAGATTGGACTAGGGAACTACAGGGACTGGGAACATCTGGAATGTGGTGCTTATTCAAGGAGCAGCTGCTGCGAGTCCTTGATAAGTATGTCCCTGTCAGGCAGGGAGGAAATGGACGAGTAAGAGAGCCTTGGTGTACGAAAAAAGTTGATTTGCTGGTTAAGAAGAAAAAGGAGGCTTATGTCAGGATGAGGCTTGAAGGCTCAGATAGTGCAATGGATAGCTATAGATTAGCCAGGAAGGAGCTAAAAAGTGAATTGAGGAGAGCTAAGAGGGGACACGAGAAGATGTTGGCTGATAGGATTAAGGAGAATCCTAAAGCTTTCTTTCGATATGTTAAGAATAGAAGATTGGTTAGGGCAAGATTAGGGCCAGTCATAGACAGCAGTGGGAAGTTGTGCGTGGAGCCTGAAGAGATTGGTGAGGCACTGAATAAATATTTCTCTTCGGTATTCACGCAGAGTGCTGGAAATGTAGCTATGGAGAAACATGAGGTACAGGGTGCAAATTGGGAAGTATTGTAGTAGATAGGGAGGATGTGTTAGAAATTCTCCGAGGGTTTGAAGTTGGATAAGTCCCCTGGGCCGGACGGGATTTACCCTAGGATTCTCTGGGAGGCAAGAGAGGAGATTGCAGAGCCTCTGGCTCTGATCTTCAGGTCCTCGTTTGTTACGGGTGTGGTTCCGGAGGACTGGAGGATAGCGAATGTGGTCCCATTGTTTAAGAAGGGGAAGAGAGACCTTCCAGGGAATTATAGGCCAGTGAGTCTTACTTCTGTTGTGGGCAAGGTATTGGAGAGAATTATTAGGGATAGGATTTATAGTTATTTAGAGAGAAATGAATTGATTGGGGATAGTCAGCATGGTTTCGTGAAGGGTAGGTCATGCCTTACTAACCTCATTGAGTTTTTTGAGAAAGTGACCAGAGAGGTGGATGGGGGTAAGGCGGTTGATGTAGTATATATGGACTTTAGTAAGGCGTTTGATAAGGTGGCCCATGGAGACTTCTACAGAAAATGCAGATGTGTGGAATAGAGGGTGATTTAGCTAATTGGATTAGGAATTGGCTGGCAGATAGAAGACAGAGGGTGGTGGTTGAGGGAGATATTCATCGTGGAGTTCGGTGACGAGTGGTGTGCCTCAGGGGTCTGTTTTGGGGCCCCTGCTGTTTGTAATTTTTATAAATGATCTGGATGAGGGTATTGAGGGATGGATCAGTAAATTTGCAGATGATACTAAAGTTGGTGGTGTGGTAGATAGTGAAGAGGGGTGTTTTAGTTTACAGAGTGACTTGGACAAGTTGCAGAGCTGGGCCGAGAGGTGGCAAATGGAGTTTAATGTGGAAAAGTGTGAGGTAATGCACTTTGGCAGGAAAAATAAATGTGTAGAGTATAGGGCTAAGGGTAGGGCTCTTAATAGTGTTGAGGAACAGAAGGATCTTGGTGTATGTGTCAATAGATCCCTGAAAGTAGGCAGTCAAGTGGATAAAGTTGTTAAGAAGGTATATGGAGTCTTAGCTTTTATTGGTAGGGGGATTGAATTTAGGAGCCGCAGCATCACGTTGCAACTGTACAAAACTCTAGTGCGGCCGCACTTGGAGTATTGTGTGCAGTTCTGGTCCCCACATTATAAGAAAGATGTGGAGGCATTGGAGAGGGGACAGAGGAGGTTTACCAGGATGTTGCCTGGTATGGAGGGCAGGTCCTATGAAGAGAGGTTGAAGGATGTGAGGTTGTTTTCGTTAGAAAGGAGGCGGCTAAGAGGGGATCTTATTGAAACATATAAGATGATTAGAGGTTTAGATAGGGTGGACAGTGATAGCCTTTTTCTAGGATGGAGAAAGCTAGCACGAGGGGACACAGCTTTAAATTAAGGGGTATGAGTTCTAGGACGGATATCAGAGGTAGGTTCTTTACTGAAAGAGTGATTAGGGAGTGGAATGCCCTGCCTGCAGCTGTTGTAGATGCGCCAAGTTTGGTGGCGTTTAAGAGGTTAATTGATTAGTATATGGAAGAGAAGGGAATGGTTTAGTTTGGAGGGGCATTGCTTTTTATTTTGGTCGGCACAACATCGAAGGCCGAAGGGCCTGTTCTGTGCTGTATTGTTCTATGTTCTATGTTCTATGTAATATAAGGGGTAGGAGTCTTAGCTGTGTTGTAGAGCAGAAGGATCTCGGGGTCCAGGTCCATAGGACTCTTAAATCGGCCTCTCAGGTGGAGGAAGTGGTCAAGAAGGCATATGGTGTACTGGCCTTCATTAATCAAGGAATAGAGTTCAGGAGTCAGGAGGTAATGATGCAGCTCTATAAGACTCTTGTCAGACCCCAGTTGGAGTATCGTGCGCAGTTCTGGTCGTCTCATTATAGGAAGGATGTAGAGGCTATTGAGAGAATTCAGAGGAGATTTACAAGGATGCTGCCTGGATTGGGAGGCAAGGCCTTATGAAGATAGGTTGAGGGAGCTGGGACTCTTCTCACTGGAGAGACGTAGGTTGAGAGGTGACCTGATTGAGGTTTATAAAATGTTGAGAGGAATAGATTGGGTGGACTCTCAGAGACTATTTCCCTGAGCTGAAATGGTCACTACGAGAGGACACAGATTTAAGGTGCAGGGAAGCAAATACAAAGGAGATGTCAGGGTAGGTTTTTCACTCAGAGGGTGGTGAGTGAATGGAACCGACTGCCGTCGGAGGTTGTTGAGGCAAACTCACTGGGGTCTTTTAAGAGACTTCTGGATGAGTATGTGGAAACGAATAGGATAGAGGGTTATAGATAGGTCTGTCGATTGGTAGATGTGATCGGCGCAACTCGTGGGCCGAAGGGCCTGTTTGTGCTGTATTGTTCTATGTTCCATTTTCATGGATGTAGCTGTTACCAGGGGCCATAACTATAAGGTTCATGGTGGGAGATACAGGAGGGATGTCTGAGGTAGATTCTTTACTCAGAGTGGTTGGGGTGTGGAATGCACTGCCTGCTGTGATAGTGAAGTTGAACACTTTAGGAACTTTTAAGCGGTTATTGGATATGCACACGGAGCGCACCAGAATGATACGGAGTGGAACAGCTTGATTTTGAGTTTGGACATAGCTCAGCAAAACGTCGAGGGCTGAAGGGCCTGTACTGCGTTGCAAAGTTCTATGTTTCTAATATTATTAAACTAGAAAGAGTGCAGAAAAAATTCACTAGGATGCTACTGAGACTTGATGTATTGAGTTATAAGGAGAGGCAGAATAGACTGGGACTTCTTTCTCTGCAGCACAGGAAGCTGAGGGGTGATCTTTCAAGATCTGTAAAATAATGAGGTACGTTGATCAGCTAGATAATCAATATTTTTTCCCAAAGGTGGGAGAGTCTAAAACCAGAGAGCATCGGTTTAAGATGAGAGGAGAGATACTAAAGTGTCCAGAAGGGCAATTTCTTCACACTGAGGGTGGTGAGTGTTTGGAATAAGCTGCCAAAGATAATAGTAAAGATGGTACAATTTTGTCTTTTAAAAAGCATTTAGATAGTTACATGGGTAAGATGAGTATGGAGGGATATGGGTAAAATGTGGGATAGAGTCATAGAGTTTTACAGCATGGAAACAGGTCCTTCGGCCTAACTTGTCCATGCCGGCCTCTTTTTTTTAACCACTAAGCCAGTCCCAATTATCTGTGTTTGGCTCATATCCCTCTATCCCCATTTTACCCATGTAACTATCTAAACAGCAGCTGTGACAGGGTGTTTGACACAATCCGACAGTCTTTGGGAGTTACACACCCAGAATCACACTGACACTTGAATGGATGCTGCTGTCGGGCAAAAGGTCATTCGGCCTATCACAGAAATACCAAGTGGTATATGGGTTTGTGATTTGTGGGATCTTGCTGTGTACAAATTGCCTGCTGAATTTCATGTATTACAACAACAATGTCCACTTCATTAGGTTTAAAGAGTCTGGACTGAAGTATGATAGGCTCCACATAAATTTAAGTCCTTTTCTCATTTTGTTCAATTACATTCTGATAGTAGACTGTTTAAAGATACTTTGACAAGACGGCCCTCGATATTAATTAGAATTCTCACCACACGTTTTATTTTTGAGTCGAATTCTCCAGGGAAAGTGTGGATTTGAGAAGTGTCCTTACCTGGTTGTCCATTGTGTTAACGCCATCCGGACCTAAGAGTTCTATGGCTTGATTCACCAAATCTGTTCTGCCGCAGCTTAACATGCGGAATCCAAGATCTTGCTGAAACTTGGCTGTAGCAGCTTTCGCATCGAGTCTACGGAATGAACTGAAGCAATCCTCAGTTCTAACAAAAAATAATATATCTGTTTGTGTAGATCAATAATAACTGAATCAATTCAAACACAAACTGGTATATTTATCATCTTTACTCTCCCCCCCTTTCCTCTCTCTTGAAGATATTGATGTTTTATTTCATTCTGATTTAAGAGAATTTCAGTTATGTGATATTAATCTGGTCACTTACCAAAGTGATTATTTTCCAGGTACGTCCTACAGTGGATTCGAAACACATCTTTAACAAAAGAAGTGTAATCCTAACAGGAACACAAACACTAACATTGAAAAGCAGACTTTCCCCTCCTTATCTCGGGGATTATCACATTGATAATATTGGCAGTAAAACAGCTGGAAGGCCCTTCCCGAACTCTCAGCTCCAGTACTGGGCTAGCTTGTAAAGCAGAATCACACATACTTGAGTTGCCGTGGTTCACAATCCAGGCCGGGTAGCAGCAAGCGAGCTGTTTGTCTCACGTCATCACTGTCCACAGTCAGACTGTGCCGATGCTCAGCGTGAGTGATGGCTACTCTCATCCACTCCATCAGAGGAGGCAGCAACATAAATGGCCTGACAGAAAACAGAGCAGAAAAACTGATCATTAAGGTGGAATCAAACCCATTTGAAGAATAACAGAGGCACCCACACACAGGACAATATATCAGGCAGACCACAGATGGAGTACTATGTCCAGTTTTGATCAGAGGGATACAAGGGAACTTTTGTTGTGCTGGATGGAGTTTAGAGATGGATTAATCTCGAGCTTCACATCACTGAGGTACAAATGGCTATTGGAAAAATCTTTGCTTTTCAAACGCAAATGAGATAGAAACCATCTTCTACAACTACCCTAAAACAGCATAGATTGCAGTGTATATGAACCACTATATAAAGTGCATATTGTATAAACATCTTTATAAGCTATAACTTATATAATCCACTAAATAAATACTTGGGGCAAAGTGTCAAGATCAGAATGAAAAATGATGTGTTTCTGTACAGAGAAACAAGCTGGTTTCTTTTCAGATCTTCAGACACTCATTAAGAGCAATCAGCTGGGTCTATTTGCCATATAGTTGGGTGGGGTCTCAACAGGATAGCAAAGCTCAGTTGCACTGAGATTGGGAAACTGTTTTTGAATCACCTGCCCCAAAATGGGACAGTTTCAGAACCCAGCATCCCACTAAACAGAGGTATTTAGTGTATCACGTTGTATTTCTCCAATGGGCTGCTGTGAATTTCAGAATTACTGTTCCTGTAAAAAAACAGAATTAATCAAAAACTGTGACTGAAACAAATTGCACAATTAAATGTATTTTTATTCAGTTTAAATTTTATTCAGTTTATTCAGAAAAGGCTCTCAGAGGCTTTTCCACGGGGCTGAAATGGCTGCCACAAGAGGACACAGCTTTAAGGTGCTGGGGAGTAGGTACAGAGGAGATGTCAGGGGTAAGTTTTTCACTCAGAGGGTGGTGGGGGAGTGGAATCGGCTGCCAGTGGTGGTGGTGGAAGCAAATTTGTTAGGGTCTTTTAAGAGACTTCTGGATGAGTACATGGGACTTAATAGGATTGAGGGTTATAGATAAGCCTAGTAGGTAGAGATATAGTCGGCGCAACTTGTGGGCCGAAGGACCTGTTTGGCTGTAGTTTTTCTATGATCCTACATAATTCAAACTTGTTCAGAAATCACATGAAATACTTTTTAAACTTTGCAAACCAGAAAAGGACCCCACAGAATTCTGAAATTACCAGGAAATCCCATCATCTTTTGGGTTCAGAACCTTCATCAGAACTGAGCTCTCACCATAGTTATTCATTGAAATGTTCATCTATCAGGATGTAGATCACTTTCTGTCAATTGCTAACATCTTCAGATTTTATTTAATCAGAAGTAATTTCCTTGTTAAAGATGGAATATCCCCTGCTGTGTATTCACATTAGCTTTCATTAAATCAAACCATTTAGTTTTCCAAAGGTTTCACAATGTGTTTGTATCCTCAGTAGAATTCCCAGCTTCCTTGTCAATCCCACAAGGAAGGCTTTCTCAATGAGTATTCGATGAATAACATCTCAAGGAAACTGCAGAAGGCCAATGTCTCTCTCGGCAGAATCCACTCTTTGTGTTTCTTGTTTAAAGGGACAAAGTGAATTGTTTTCTATATTTAGAACGTAATCCATTGTGAAAACTTTAAATGGCTTTTCCCAGAGAAAATATTTGGCAGCTGGCCTGTGCGTTTCCAATCAGTAAAGGAAGAAGACAAGGATATTAGCAAATTAATGACATGAAAAGAGCAATTCTAAAAATTCCCAGACTATTCTCTGAGACAATCACAGAATTCACCACAATAAAACACTCATCAACAAACAAACCACCCTTCAACAGAATAAAACACTCCTCACTGCCTCAACAGGTCCACAGCAGACACCATCTCCCTGGCCCTGCACTCAACTCTGGAATGCCTGCATAACAAGGATACCTATTTATTGGCTACAGCTCAGCCTTTAGCATGAAACTCATCTCCAAACTCTGTAGCCTGGGCCTTGGCTCCTCTGTCTGCAATTGGATCCTGAACTTCCTGACTCACAGACCACAATCAGTAAGGATAGGCAACAACACCTCCTCCATGATCATCCTCAACACCAGTGCCCCACAAGGCTGTGTTCTCTGCCCCCTACTATACTCCTTATACACCTATGACTGTGTGGCCAAATTCCCCTCCAACTCGATTTTCAACTTTTCTGATGACACCACTGTAGTGGGTCGGATCTCAAACAATGATGAGACAGAGTACAGGAATGAGATAGGGAATCTGGTAAACTGGTGCAAAAACAATAATCTCTGTGCGTTTCCAATCAGTAAAGGAAGAAGACAAGGATATTAGCAAATTAATGACATGAAAAGAGCAACTCTAAAAATTCCCAGACTATTCTCTGAGACAATCACAGAATTATTGAAGTAGATAAGGAGGATGTGCTAGATATTCTTGAGGGTTTGAAGTTAGATAAGTCCCGTGGACCGGATGGGATTTATCCTAGGATTCTCAGGGAGGTGAGAGAGGTGATTGCAGAGCCTCTGGCTCTGATCTTCAGGTCGTCATTGGTTACGGGTATAGTGCCGGAAGACTGGAGGATAGCGAATGTGGTCCTATTGTACAAGAAGGAGAATAGAGACTTTCCGGGAAATTATAGGCCGGTGAGTCTTACTTCTGTTGTGGGCAAAGTATTGGAGAGAATTATTAGGGATAGGATTTATAATTATTTAGAGAGAAATGAATTGATTGGGGATAGTCAGCATGGTTTTGTGAAGGGTAGGTCGTGCCTTGCTAACCTTATTGAGTTTTTTGAAAAAGTGACCAAAGAGGTGGATGGGGGTAAGGCAGTTGATGTGGTATATATGGACTTTAGTAAGGCGTTCGATAAGGTGCCCCATGGAAGGCTTCTGCAGAAAATGCAGATGTATGGGATTGAGGGTGATTTAGCTAATTTGATTAGGAATTGGCTAGCTGATAGAAGACAGAGGGTGGTGGTTGATGGAAGTTATTCATCGTGGAGTTCGGTTACAAGTGGTGTACCTCAGGGATCTGTTTTGGGGCCCCTGCTGTTTGTAATTTTTATAAATGATCTGGATGAGGGTATTGAAGGATGGATTAGTAAATTTGCGGATGACACCAAAGTCGGAGGAGTGGTAGATAGTGAAGAGGGGTGTTATAGTTTGCAGAGAGACTTGGACAAGTTGCAGAGCTGGGCCGAGAGGTGGCAAATGGAGTTTAATGCGGAAAAGTGTGAGGTAATTCACTTTGGCAGGAATAACAAATGTGTAGAGTATAGGGCTAATGGTAGGACTCTTAATAGTGTTGATGAACAGAGGGATCTTGGTGTATATGTGCATAGATCCCTGAAAGTTGGCAATCAAGTCGATAAGGTTGTTAAGAAGGCATAGGAGTCTTAGCTTTTATTGGTAGGGGGATTGAATTTCGGAGCCGCAACGTCATGTTGCAACTGTACAAAACTCTAGTGCGGCCGTACTTGGAGTATTGTGTACAGTTCTGGTCCTCACATTATAAGAAAGATGTGGAGGCATTGGAGAGGGTACAGAGGAGGTTTACCAGGATGTTGCCTGGTATGGAGGGCAGGTCTTATGAAGAGAGGCTGAAGGATTTGAGGTTGTTTTCATTAGAAAGAAGGAGGCTAAGAGGAGACCTTATTGAAACATATAAGATGATTAGAGGTTTAGATAGGGTGGACAGTGATAGCCTTTTTCCTAGGATGGAGAAAGCTAGCACGAGGGGACATAGCTTTAAATTAAGGGGTGGTAGTTATAGGACGGATGTCAGAGGTAGGTTCTTTACCCAGAGGGTGGTAAGGGTATGGAATGCCCTGCCTGCTGCAGTTGTAGATGCGCCAAGTTTGGTGGCGTTTAAGAGGTTAGTAGATAAGTTTATGGATGAAAAGGGAATGGTTTAGGTTAGAGGGTCATTGCTTTTTCTTAATTGGTCGGTGCAACATCGAAGGCCGAAGAGCCTGTTCTGTGCTATAATGTTCTATGTTCTATCAACGTCAACAAAACAAAGATTTTGATCGATTTCAGAAAGTGTAAAGGAGAATATGCTCTTGTCAACATCAATGGGGATCAAGTAGAAATGGTCGAGAGCTTCAAGTTTTTAGGTGTCCAGATCCTCTCATGCCGACACTACAGTTAAGAAAGCCCATCAACATCTCTACTTCCTCAGAAGACTAAGGAGATTTGGCATGTCAGGTACTTTTACAGATGCATCATAGAGAGCGTTCTTTCTGATTGCATCACAGCTTGGTATGGGCTCCTGCTCTGCCCAAGACTGCAAGAAACAACAAAGGGTTGTGAATGTAGCCCAATCCATCACGTAAACCAGCCTCCCATCTACTGACTGTGTCTACACTTCCTGCTGCATCAGCAAAGCAGCCAGTATAATTCAGGATCTCACACACCCCAGACATTCTCTTTGCCACCTTCTTTCTTTGTGAAAAAGATACAAAAGTCTGAGATCACATACCAACTGACTCAAGAACTTTTCCCCAGCGCTGAAATGGCTGCCACAAGAGGACACAGGTTTCGGGTGCTGGAGAGTAGGTACAAAGGAGATGCCAGGGGTAAGTTTTCACTCAGAGGATGGTGGGTGCTTGGAATGGGCTGCTGGCAACGGTGTTGGAGGCAGATTCGATAGAGTCTTTTAATAGACTTTTAGATATATGGAACTTAGTAAGCTAAAGGGTATAGGTAAGCCTAGTAATTTCTAAGGTAAGGACATGTACAGCACAACTTTGTGGGCCAAAGAGCCTGTATTGTGCTGTGGTTTTTCTATGTTCTAAGACCAGCTTCTTCCCTACTGCCGTCAGACTTTTGAATGGATCTATCTTGCATTAAGTTAATCTTTCTCTACACCTGAGTTATGACTGTAATACTAGATTCTTTCTCCTTTCCATCTCTATGAACGGTATGTTTTGTCTGGATAGCGCGCAAGAAACAATACATTTCACTGTATGCTAATACATGTGACAATAATAAATCAAATCAAACCAAGTCAAATTATTCGAAATGGCCTGGTCTACATATAACTCCTGAATCACAGCAATGTGGATGATTCTCAGCTGCCCTCTGAAATGCCCTAAGAAGCCACTCAGTTCAAGGGTAACTAGGGATGGGCAATAAATGCTGGCCAGCCAGTGACACCCACATTTTACAAATAAATAAACAAAACTGATTCAATACTAATCCTTAAGAAGCAGAGTCCGACCTCCCCAACCAGATTCCCTTTTACCCTAGAAGGCCTTGATCAGAATTGAAGATTATGAAAAATGACAATCCATAATTTATGTGTACAAAATATTATCAAACATTTCCGAATAGGAGACAAATAGAAAACAACCAGAAGCAACACACAGTCCGGAATGTTACGGCGGGTTTTCCCACTGCGACAAGAGCAAGGCATGAAAGGCCAGTAAGATTCTGCCCAAAGAATGAGCTCCTTTACTCACGGACATTCCCTCATTTTCACAGTAACTTCATTGCAGCGTTAATGTAAACCTCCTCATGACAACTCAATAAACTTTACATTCTTTACATTCCAAATCAGAATACTAGAGAGAAAATCCAGCCACTGAATTGTGCTGGTTCAATACTTTCCCATCACATTGTAATTTAATGAGATTAAGAATTAAGATTGGTGTAAAATGTCCAATATGGTGCAGGTTAATTGATTGATCCTGAGCTTGTTGCTTTCCCTCTTTGCCATGGGTACACACTCTCGTTTCTCAGTGGGTACACACTCTCGCAGCATCAGAGTTCTGAGGAAGTGTTGAACAGACTCAAAACATTAATTCTGTTTCTCTCTCCACAGATGCTGCCAGACCTGCTGAGCTTTTCCAGCATTTTCTCATTACTGCATCATTAAACCTGATCAGAAACTGTCAGACTGCATTTTGAACAAAGCCACTGACTCCATGTTCACTGTACTGGACAGCTTTCTCCTCCATGTTCACTCATGTCTGTGAAGAAATCTCCCTCCTCTTATTTATACAATCCCAATGTGCAGAAGAAGGCCATTCAGCCCATTGAACCTGCACCACATTCAATATGATCAAGACTGATCGTGCATTTTCAATATCCCCCTCCGGCTGATGATGGCATGTTGACTACCTTCTCTCCTGCATTGTCACTTTCAGTGACCTGTGTACTTGTACATCCAGATCCCTCTGCCTATCAATTCTTTTTAGAGTTCTGCCATTTACTGTATATTTCCTGTCTGTATTAGACTAACAGTGACCCAAGGCCCGAATTGAACCCGGACCCCTAGCTCTGTGAGGCAACAGGGCTAACCACTGTACCACCATGCAATTGCAATTGCTGTTGTCATTTTCTGACTGAATTGGTGGATTTGACAGCATTGCTGAATAATTGACTGTTGCATGCACAGAATTTTGGAGAGATTCACTTGTTTCTCACTTCCCAAATGTGAACAAAGAACAATATAGCACAGGAATAGACCCTTTGGCCCTCCAAGCCTGTGCCGATTATGTGTTCCTAACCATTTGTTTGTAATCCTCTATTCCTAGTCTGTTCATGTGGATATCTGGATAAGATTTAAATGTTCCCAGAGTGTGTGCCTCAACCACCTTGCTTGGCAGTGCATTCCAGGCTCCCAGCACCCTCTGTGTAAAATACATCCCCCCGCATATTTGTATTGAACCTTGCCCCCTCACCTTGAACCTGTGGACTCTTGTGTTTGTCATTCTGACCTGGGAAAATGTTTCTAACTGTTCGCCCCATCTATGCCTTTCATAATTTTATACACCTCTATTAGGTCGCCCCTCAATCTCCGTCTTTTCAGAGAGAACAACCCTAGTTTAACCGATCTCTCCTCATAGCTAATGCCTTCCATACCAGGAAACATCCTGGTAAACCTTTTCTGTATTCTCTCCAAAGCCTCCACGTCCTTCTGGTAGGTGTGGTGACCAGAACTGGATGCAGTATTCGAAATGTGGCCTAACCAATGTTCTTTACAGCTGCAACATCATATGCCAACTTTTATACTCTATGCCCGTCCAATAAAGGCAAGTATGCCATATGCCTTCTTCACCACCTTCTCCACCTGTGCTGCCGTCCTGAAGGATCTGTGGACTTGCACAGCCGTGTGGGACTGGGATTGAAGTTCCATGAGAAACAGTAAATATAGAAATATCGAGAACAGGAGTAAAAGGAGGCCATTCAGTCCTTTGAGCCTGCACCACATTCAATATGATCAAGACTGATCGTGCATTTTCAATATCCCCCTCCCGCTTCCTCTCCATCCCTCTTGATCCCTTTAGCCACAAGCGCCATGCCCAGCTCCTCCTTGAACATAACTAACAAACTGATCACAGCAGCTTTCTGTGTGGAGAATTCCACAGGTTCACAACTCTGAGTGAAGAAGTTCTTCCTCATCTCAGTCCTGAATAGCTTAGCATGTAACTGTGACCCCCACTCCTAGTTCTACACTTACCCAACATCTGGAACATTCTTTTTGGATTTTATGTTTCTATGAGATCCCCTCTCATTCTTCTAAATTCCAGCGAGTACAAGTCTAATCGATCCAGTCTCGTCACATGTCAGTTCTGTCATTCCAGGAATCAGTCTGGTAATCTTTCACTGAACTCCCTCAATAGCAAGAATGTCCTTCCTCAGACAAAGAGACCAAACCTGCACACAATACTCAAGGTGCCTGTAAAACTGCAGCAAGACATCCCTACTCTTATACTCAAATCCTCTCACTATGAAGACCAGCATGCTATTAGTTTTCCTCACTATCTGCTGTACCTGCATGCCAACCTTCAGCGACTGTACCACCATGATACCCTCGTCACATTGCACTTCCCCTTTTCCTAAACTGCCACCATTCAGATAATAATCTTTCTCCCTGTTTTTGCACCAAAATGGATAATCTCACATTTATCCACATTATATTGCATTTGCTAAATATTTACCCACTCAGCCAGCCTGTCCAAGTCACCCTGCAGCCTCTTAGCATTCTCCTCACAGCACACACAGTGCCACCCAGCTTAGTGTCATCTGCAAATTTGGAGAAAGATTCAATTCCTTTGTCCAAATCATTAATGTATATTGTGAATAGCTGGGGTCCCAGCACTGAACCCTGCGGTGCCCCAATACTATCTGGTGTGATGTGCTGGAAGGTGATTACACACCCATTGTCAATTAAACTAAAACAGAAAACAATTTAAAAAAATACTAGCTTCACAACACTTAGAAAAACTTTTAACAGGAAGATTTTTCACTAAAATGCTCTAAACTAGTGAAAACTATAAACTGAGATTTAAAAATGAACAGAGTTATGGATAAATGAAAGTTTACCTTTCGTTATTTAAGGAAACGCGGGGAGGATCCAGGTTGGGATTCTCCATCGATTCCATCTGTGGACACCGCAGGAAATAGTAAAGCGTGTGCAGGGCATCGGGACACCAGGTGACAGGCTGCTGTCGGCTATAGCGACATGGACTCATTCGTGGAGACAGAGTGTTTGAACATTGCAGGTGGTGCATTGCTCGAGATACCAGATCACCTAAAATAGAATCAGAACAAGGAGATCAGAAGTCCATCGGACACAGTTTGAACAAAGATGAATGGAATAGATTGGAGTCACATATTATTTCATTATTATTGCTGATGGTCCAGGTGGGCTTTTCCAATATTTGTGTTTTTAACAAATATCTCATCTTTAAAACAGTAAATTATTATTTTTCTTCATTACCCAGCTGAAATGCTTGGTCTTTCTTACCAATACAGTTAGAGCTCCAGATTCTCTTGCAAGGGTTGTTTCCCAAGGATTTATTCTTTGGCTCTTTCTGCTTCTGATTTATGTGCCATGTTTCAGAAACATCACACACAAAACATGGCAAGTTCCACATGTACCCCAGTGTTATTCTGCACAACCTGCTCAATATCTGTCTCCAGCCCTCAAACTGACAATGTCAATAGCCTGTATCCAGCTACAAAAGTGGTCCTTCCCCCAACCATTCCATCCCTCTTTCTGTCAACTAAGCAAAGACTAAATACTATTTATCCTCTACTCTCTCACCCAGAATGAACATGAGTTAAACATCAATTAACAGGCAGATGATGGAAGAATGTAAATTACACTTTAAATGGCAGATATGGCTAAAACAGAGCTTACAAATTGACTTAGCAATCCCCTCAGATTTAACGAGTCAGAGTAAAGCAATAAACTCTGTCTAGCTCACTAGGGATTTCTATTCGAGGCAGCTCCCACTCAGCCTGCAGCCCCACTCCTGTAACTGTCAGGCACTGCTCACCACTCAAATGCTCACGGATTTTTCTGAGCCTGAATCTAACTGGGCTGGTGGGGTTATACTGCAGATTCTATTCCCAGACACCATCCCAACCATACTGAACAGACACTGCCATTAACCCAAACCTCACCTTGTCACCGAATCTCTCACTACTAGCAGATCACGTGGTCACATGTTCAGAGCACACATCAGGTCATGAGATCATGTTTTCACACCACACAGAAATACCGCCTAACCCTAACCCTAACCTTTATCCTAATCCTCATCCTAACAGTAACTCTAACCATAACCCCTAACCCTAATCTTCATCCTAATTCTCATCCTAACTGTAACCCTAACCCTAACCCCTAACCCTAACCTTCACCCTCACCCGAGCCCTGGTCCTAGCCCCTACCCTCACTTCAATTCATTTTGAACCTGGGTCTACCCCAAAGCACACAATTTTCAACAACACAGATTTTCTAATAATATCTGCTGTTTAGTCCTGGTGATTCTAATGTTCTTCTGGTTTGCCATTCTCTAGAAACATGAGCTTATGCAAAATCCTGATGCTTTGATCCAACTTGCATCAAGTCCCATTCAGCCATCATTAACCATACCAGCTTCAGGGTCATCCCAAATTTAAAACACTCTTCACATATTAAATCTTTCCAAAGCCACATGAGCTATAGAGGTTCAAGAAGACAGCTCATCAATGCCTTTTCAAGGGCAGTGAATGATGGGCAATAAATGGTGCCAGCCAATCATGCACATGTCCCACAAATGAAGTTTGAAAAATAGCTGATTTCCAGTTATTTCTGGGATGCCACTTGGATTTCCACAGTGAAGACAATATAAAATTCCTTTTAATCCATTTACCCTCCACGTTCACTTCCTATTGGACAAACATTTACTTTCTTAACTCTTCTTTTTAAAAATAGCGACAGAAACCCTTCCTATTGGTCTTTATATTTCTGGTTACCTTTCTTTCAAACTCCAAATCCCTTTCCTTATTAATGTTTTACTCATTTTGTTTTTTTTTTGTATTTTGTGCAAAATTCAGACTTTGGGAAAGTTTCAAATCCTCAACATTTTAACACTTGGCTTTTTGGCCAGGAGTGATTAGAGACAGGCACATTTCCAGTTGGCTGCTTTGGAAACTTTGGGTGAGAATTTGAGGAGAAGGTGGGACAATGATGCTTTTTAGTAAATAGTTTAATGAAAAAAGCAGCCAAATCAAACAAAATAATCTGTTTGTCTACCAGTGAAATATCACAGACACTCTCTTGTGTTACAGGAGAAAGAGTGAGTGTTAACAAGTGCTGGAAAAGTGTTTTGCGATTGCAGATTGAAAGCAAATGCAGAGATGCCACAACCCAGTGCCAAGTTGGTGGTTTTCCTGGTATTTAGAAAATGAGTGAAATGAGGTGAGGATATAGAGGAACCAACCCGAGGTTTGTCTGCCAACTGTCAGTGGAGCCACTGAATCAGTACACTGTGGAATGAATTATTTGTATCTCAATTAACTTTTTAGCCAACAATGTTTCAACATGGATGAATATTACATGATAAATACTGTCGAGAGAATACCTGAAATGCTTCCATTTCATGTGAAGTGAGAAGGGCCATTGAAACTTTGGAGTTATCTGAATATTTCTTAAATGTTCAGCTCACACAGTGCTGTATACTTCATGACAATTCAGGATTCCAATTGGCTGAATTGCCACCAATCATCATCTTCATTTTGGTGGAAATTAGACATTTTCCTTCTGCACCTCTGCTCTGTGTTTGAATAAACTCAGTGGGCTTAAATTCTCTACAGAAAAATTTCAAATGTAATTCAATGTTGAGCAGTCAGGGATAGAAGCTGGAATTTTACTGCCCCGTCCACTATGGGAATCAGAGCAGGCAAGGGGTGGACAATGGGAAGCTCTGTTGACCTCGGGCGGGATTTTACAGATTCAGGATGAGCGCGGCTATAAAATCCCACCCTATCAGAGGCTTTGTGATAGTTCACATAATGACACCCTCTCTAACTGTGCTGCACCGGCCCCTGGGTCCCACACAAAATCCTGTGCTCTCTCCCAAGTCCTGGTCTTTTCATCACAGTGTTGATTGCTGTTTCCATCCTGAGTAAGGATCGGAAACTGGCAGCACAGTGATACGTTGCAGCAGTGAAACACCAACGTTCCTTGCTGGCAATAGACTACATCATTGAGTTTCCATTCTCAAGTCAGCTTAACTGATCACATCCTGTGCAGCACTGATAGAGCCTGGAAAGTCCAGGGACCAGAACTCACCACAGCCCTGAGAATGGAAGAAAATACAGGCGTCTTTATTTTACTAGCATTGAAACAATATTTAACAAGTATTTAACAATAATGGAAACATCAGTCACTGTGACATTGAAACCTTATTGGCTAAAATATCATTCATACAAAAGTAACAAATTCTAATCATGTGAATTAGGAGTGGAACAAACCATTCTTTCCCTCCAACCTGACTTGAATCAAATAAGAATTTAGCAACACCAATTTATAATCCAACCAATTTATTTGATAGTAAAAAATGCGAGCTTTCGACTCTTGTGTCTTCCTCAGGCAAATGCATTTGCATGAGGAAGACACAAGAGTCGAAAGCTCACTTTTTTACTATCAAATAAATCGGTTGGATTATAAATTGGTGTTGCTAAATTCTTACTGAGTTCTTACCACCCCAATCCAACGCCGGCATCTGTACATCTTGAATCAAATAGCCAGAGAGGCTGTCATTGAACACACAGTGGCCAGAACCCTACCACAGAATCAGCATGAGCGAGACTCTGACAACAGAAACCTTTGTTGATCTCAGGTGAGAGTTTCCAGTCTCTCCCAAGCGAGTCTGTAAAATTCAATCCATTGAATCCATCTCTGAATGCAGGACATTGCCAAAACTCGAGGAGGAATTGAAGCCTGTGATTCCTGGCAAAATAGGGCTGGGAGGATACAAAACTGCTTCACGCAGAGTGCAAATCAGTTCTTTAATGTCTTACACAATCTTCCCAGTTTGCTATGCTGATTGATTGATGCAGCAAAAGATAAGAAGCAGTTCCATAAAACACTTAGGATGAAGGGGATCAAAAGATATGGGGAGGAGGGGAGGGGGTAATTGGGTTGGATTGGATGATCAGCCATGATCATAATTAATGGTGAAGCAGGCTTGAAGGGCCGAATGGCCTCTTCCTGCACCTTTAATTCTATCTTTTATGCAATTTAAACTCTACCCACAATACTGTCCAATAAAGTCTAGTTTATACTGTGTAACACACTTTGTAGTAAAATATTGTTTTAAATTACCTGGAACAACATCACAATCAACCTGTCAACAACTGTGAGAATCTGCAAGAAACAAATTTGCTGCCACAGTTCTGCACAATCTCGATTCTGGAGTTAATAGGCTGCTGGAAGAGATTCTAGGGCAGGATGCAAAGTCATTCATTGTCCCTCCCCCATTCCCCACCATGCAGTCTCAGTAAGGGAAGGTTGCAATGCAATCTGCCTGCACCCAGCTGGAGATTAATCTCACATCCATCAGACCAAAATAAAATGAGAAAGAACATTTCAAAATGGAACCTGCTCCAGGAAGGAAAAGTCAAAGATTCGGAGAGGAATCTTGCTGAAATAAAGAATTTCACTGATTGGAGAGAGAATGTGTGCAGAGAAACATCACAAACATCGCAGACTGGAAATAAGAAACATTGAACTCACTCAGCTCCGAAATGCTCCCAACGCACGTGGCCAGGAGTGACTGTTCCAGAGTTCGAAGCTCTAACTGAGCGAATGTATCAGCGCGACCATCCTTTGTCCATATTCCGTTGTTGTATAAGCTGAAGTGGGCAGGCAGGGAAAGGACACCTTCAAAACAGCAGAGCAGTGCGGTCAGAAGCAGCTCACTGCATCCACGCATAAACACGCGCCCCGAGTTTACATTCCTTTTTGAACAAATCTCTGACTTACAATGACATCACCTGCTATTCAGGGCACTCCTGTCGGACCAATTCCCGTGGTGTGGCACAATGATGGATTTGATCATCTGACTGGCATCTGTTGTTCACTCACCCTGAAACTCCCAGTCCAAGCTGGCACACTAACCCTCACACAGCATCTGAAACAGACCACTAACTAACCAACATGCTCCTTGTCCAAAAGCAAATTTTCATCAAGGTTTTGATTTCTATTTAAAATGATGGTTTAAAAAAGGCTTTGAAATTGAACTCAGTGACATGAGGTGCTGTTTATTTTTCAGTTGGTTAGTGAGTGTCGCTGTTTGTCCTGCTTTGTCAAGTATATTTTTCCATCAAATTTTCAGCTCCCAACTCCTTCAAAAAGTCGACATGGACTGAAGGAAAAGTCATTAAACTCACCAACTTTAGCGATGAGAAATACAGAACATAGAATAGTGTAGCACAGTACAGGCCCTTCGGCCCCCAATGTTGTGCCAAGCTATATCCAAACCCAAGATCAAGCTATCCCCTCCCTATCATTCTGGAATGCTCCATGTGCCTATCCAATAATCACGTGAAAGGTCCTAAAATGTCCAACTCCACTATCATAGCAAACAGTGCATTCCACACCCAACCACTCTGAGTAAAGAACCTACCTTGGATCCCTCCTATATCTCCCACCATGAACTTTATAGTTATGCCCCCTCGTAACAAAAGGGAAAGGGACAGGTACATACCACAGGGGAAGAATTATAGATGGGGAAAGGAAATTATGATGCAATTAGGTAAGTTTTAGTATGCACAAGATGTGGAAAGAAACTGAAGGGATGGGCACCATTGAACTGTGGAGCATTTTCAAGGAACATGTGTTCCTTGATAAGGATGTACCTGTCAGGCAGGGAGGAAGTGGTCGAATGAGGGAACCATGGTTTACTGAAGAAGTTGAATCTCTTGTGAAGAGGAAGGAGATTTATGTAAAGATGAGATGGGAAGGCTCAGTTAGGCTGCTTGAAAGTTACAAGTTAGCCAGGAAGGACTAAAGAGAGAGTTAAGAAGAGCTAGGAGGCGACATGAGAAGTCTTTGGCAGGTAGGATCAAGGAAAACCCTAAAGCTTTCTATAGGTATGTCAGAAATAAAAGAATGACTAGGGTAAGATTAGAGCCAGTCAAGGACAATAGTAGGAAATTGTGTGTGGAGTCCAAAGAGATAGGAGAAGTGCTAAATGAATATTTTTGTCAGTATTCATACAGTAGAAAGACAGTGTTGTCAAGGAGAATACTGAGATACAGGCTATTAAACTAGATGGGATTGAGGTTCATAAGGAGGAAGTGTTAGCAACTCTGGAAAGTGTGGAAATAGATAAGTCCCCTGGGCCAGATGGGATTTATTCTAGGATTCTCTGGGAGGCTAAGGAGGAGATTGCAGAGACTTTGGCTTTGATCTTATGTTGTCATTGTCTACAGGAATAGTGTCAGAAGACTGGAGGATGGCAAATGTTATCCCCTTGTTCAAGAAGGGGAGTAGAGACCATCCTGGGAATTATAGACTAGTGAGCTTTATTTCTGTTATGGAAAAAATTTTGGAAAGTATTATAAGAGATAGGATTTATTAAAAATTTAGAAAGGAATAATTTGATTAGGGATAGTCGACATGGTTTAGTGAAGGGTAGGTTGTGCCTCACAAACCTTATAGGAGTTCTTTGAGAAGATGACCAAAGAGATGGATAAGGGTAAAGCAGTTGATGCGGTGTATATATAGAACATAGAATAGTACAGCACAGTATAGGCCCTTTAGCCTTCAATGTTGTGCCAAGCTATGTCTAAACCCAAGATCAAACTATCCCACTTCTATCATTCTGGAGAGATCCATGTGCCTATCCAATAACTGCCTGAAAGTTCCTAACGTGTCCGACTCCACTATCAGTAAAGCGTTTGATAAGATTCCCCACGGTAAGCTACTGCAAAAAATACAGAGGCATGGGATTGAGGGTGATTTAGTGGTTTGGATCAGAAATTGGCTAGCTGTAAGAAGACAGAGGGTAGCAGTTGATGCCAAATGTTCACCCTGGAGTTCAGTTACTAGTGATGTATCGCAAGGATCTGTTTTGGGGCCACTGCTGTTTGTCATTTCTACAAATGATCTGGATGAGGGCATAGAAGGATGTGTTAGTAAATTTGCAGATGACACTAAAATCGATGGAGTTGTGGACAATGTGGAAGGATGTTGCAGGTTAAGAGGGACACAAATAAGATGCAGAGTTGTGCTGAGAGTTGGAAAATGGAGTTTAATATGGAAAAGTATGAGGGGCTTCACTTTGGAAGGAATAACAGGAATACAGAGTATTGGGCTAATGATAAGTTACTTGGTGGTGTGGATGAGCAGAGAGATCTCAGTGTCCATGTGCATAGATCCCTGAAAGTTGGCACCCAGGTTGATAAGGTTATTAAGAAGGCATGCGGTGTGTTAATTTTTATTGGTAGAGGGATTGAATTTTGGAGCCGTGAGGTCATGTTGCAGCTGTACAAAACTCTGGTGTGGCCGCACTTGGAGTATTGCGTAGAGTTCTAGTCGCCACATTATAGGAAGGTTGTGGAAGCATTGGAAAGGATACAGAGGAGATTTACCAGGATGTTACCTGGTATAATGAGGAAGTCTTATGAGGAAAAGCTGAGGGACTTGAGACTGTTTTTGTTTGCGAGAAGAAGGTTAATAGAGGCATATAAGATGATCATAGGATTAGATAGAGTGGACAGTGAGAACCTTTTTCCTCAGATGGAGATGGCTAACACAAGGGAACGTAGCTTTAAATTGAGGGGTAATAGATATAGGACAGATGTCAGAGGGTAGTAAGGGTGTGGAATGTCCTGCCTGCAGCAGTAGTGGATTCACCAACATTAAGGGCATTTAAATGGTCATTGGATAAACATATGGATGATATTAAAATAGCACAGGTTAGATGGGCTTTAGATTGGTTTCACAGGTCAGCGGAACATCGAGGGCCGAAAGGCCTGTACTGCACTGTAATGTTCTATGTTCTAACCTGTACACAGACCGTACTGGATATTGACCCTCTAGTTACTTTGCTCCAAGCAGTGATTCAATCTCCCTGAAGTTTTGCCACTTTGTAACACACAATAAGAATTGTGATGCTGACAGCATAAAAACATAAAACTAGGAGCAGGAGTAGGCTATTTGACCCCTCGAACCTGCTCCACCATTCAATAAGATCATGGCTGATCTTTTTGTGGATTCAGCTCCACTTACCCACCATAACCCTTAACTCCTTTACTGTTCAAAAACTAATCTATCCTTGCTTTAAAAACATTCAATGAGGTAGCCTCAACTGTTTCACTGGGCAGAGAATTCCATAGATTCACAATCCTTTGTGTGAAGAAGTTCATAGAAATGGAATAGAAACCCTACAGTGCAGCAAGAGGACATTTGGCCTATCAAGTCTGCATTGACTACAATCTCACCCAGGCCTTGCCTCCATATCTCTACATATTTACCTACTAATCCCTCTAATATTACAGATGTGTTTAGCATCTGGACCAGTGCAGCCAGAGTTAAATGGGTTCTATGTTCTATGTTCTATGTTCTATGTGTCACAGCTGCATAATGCCACCAAAGCAGAACACAGGCATTGAAATATTGTATTAGTGTCATTGGCTCTGTAACTTCACCTCCCCATTGCAGGAGCATCTCTCTACATACACAAATATTCTAAATACAACTCAGGACACTACGGGACAATTTTAACATGGCCAATCAACCTAATCCGCATATGTTTGGATTGCGAGAGGAAACCGGAGTACCTGCAGGAAACCCACGCAGATATGAAGAGAATGTGCAGACTCCACACAGAGAGTGACCCAAACCGGGAGTCGGACCCAGGTCCTTGGAGCTGTGAAGCAGCTGTGCTATCCACTGTGCTCTGTGCCATCCGCTGAGTTCCTCCTCCACTCAGTTCCTCCTCCACTCAGTCCTAAACCTGCTCCCCCATATTTTGAGGCTATGCCTTCTAGTTCTAGTTTCACTTGCCAGTGGAAACAACTTCCCTCTCTCTCTTATCTATTCCCTTCATCATCTTATCTGTTTCTATAAGATCCCCTTCATTCTTCTGAATTCCAATAAATATATCCTAGTCTACTCAGTCTCTCCTCTTAACCCAACCTTCTGCACAAAATCCCTCTCCCGAGATAAAAATCCCTCCCCTGGGTTATAAATTTGTCTACTCGAGATATCGAGAGGACAAGGAGACTCAATCGGAGAGATGCCAGGCAGTTCAGGTTTATTGGGGATGTTCTTTGTACATCTCACACCTATTTGTGGCCCGGCTCTGCTTTCGAAGAATATTTGTGTATGTGGAGAGATTCTCCTGTGATGGGAAGTTGAAGTCACAGAGTCAGTGGCACTAATACAATATGTGAATGCCTGTGTTCTGCTTTGATGGCATTGTGCTGTGACACAGTCCCCTTTAACCCTGGGTGGCTGCATTGGTCCAGATGTTAAACACATCTGTAAGACTCAGCACTAACTGATTATTTGGAACTGGCCTCATAGGATATCGGTCAACAGACAACCAAAACTCTAACTCCTGTTGCAAGATGAAGCAAAGTTACCACAGAGCCAGGAAATCCAGAGGAACAATGATCTTGAAACTTAGCTTCACATCTGGTTGACCTCTGCGGATGGTGTGGTGATGCTGACAGGAACTTTCCTCACAAACAAACTCAGTTTTTGTCTCAGCTTTGTTTTACAAATATGGTCCAACTGTCCTTTCTGTAATAATATCGGATAGTAAAACATTCAAATCTAGTGAGACAGACTCTCAACTGCCACGGGGCAGTTACCCGCCTGACAACCTTCCAGAAATCTACTGATGTTATTTCAGATGTGTGACTGAGATTAGAATGCTGACAATGAGGCACATTGTTGATTGGAGCTGCTCAGTAAAGCTGTACAATCAGTGTTTTGTATTAGTTTACATTGCTGGCCACATACTGAGCACTAGATTCTGATTTGAGATGGCAGCATTTGGATGTAAGCTTTGTTCATTCTAAGCACAGCAAGAACTGAATCTTGATAAAGCAGTGAGAAACAATACCAACAACTTAAAAAATATTTGTAAAACCAAAACCATTTGTGGAATTTAAAAAGGTAAATGTGCCTGAGCCTGTATCTTTCTGAATCTCTGATGTATTTTTAAGAAGTTTTCTTTAAACTGTAATCATATCTGCTTTTTAAATGTTTGTTTATATGTTACAGTGAACCAGGTGTATGCTCGATAGTCTGTACGTCTGAACCAGATCAAATTAAAAGTAACAGAGATCATTTTTTATAAGGACACAGAGATGGATGTTTATAGTTATTGAAGCCACTGTATTAGTTTCATCTGAACTCACTGGCAGCTTCAGGAAATGAAAATCTACACAGCAATTTTTTCAATGGCTTTAGGGATTTTAGTAGATTCATTTGTAAAGAAAGAATGATTAAATACAGTTGAAAAGATGGCACACTTTAGAAATCCAGTTAACCACTGAAAACCTGGGGCAAATCAGAAGAGTTTGGGTGGATTTACCCAAACCCTCAACCTTTCCAAATGGAAGCTAACAGTGCTGTTATCAGGAAAATTTATCACCTAATATGGTACAATTTTCTTTTGCCAATATCTCAGTGAAATCTTAACCCAGAAATGAAAACATTCAAATGATGATGAAACTAATTATTTTCCAATTATGTATTATTTAAATATAAACAGTGAGATAATTTGAATATAATTACTGCAAACCAAACATTCCATAAGCAAACCTTATTGTTTTCTATTGAAGGGTTGATGGTGTGAGGGCCAGTACGATACTCATAGACAGAGCCTGTTGTAGCTCTAATGCTATTGGCAGGTACATGTCTCATAGAACTCATAGAATCTCATAGAAAGAGGCCATTCGGCCCATTCAGTCTGCACCGACCACAATCCCACCCACATATCCCCCTATTTCCCAGGGTATAAGTGTTTTAGGTGAGACAGAGGAGGGGCTAAAAGAAGTGGGGGAGTAACGATATTAGTTAGAGGACATATTACAGGGTGCAGAGGGTGGACAATTTAGAGGGGTCATGTAATGAGTTGCTGTGGGTGGGGCTCAGAAACAGGAAGATTGCAATCACTATGCTGGGGGTGTACTACAGGCCACCCAACAGCCCACGGGAAGTGGAGGAACGGATATGTAAGGAGATTCTGGATAGGTGCAGAAAAAATAGGGTTGTTGTATTGGGAGATTTTAATTTCCCTGGTATAGACTGGAAAGTGCTTAGGGCTGGGGGTTTGGATAGGGAGGAATTTATAAAATGCCTACAGGAAGCTTCTTTGGAATGATATGTTGATAGTCCAACTAGAAAAGAGGCTATACTGGACCTAGTACTGGGAAATGAGCCCGGTCAGGTCATCAAAGTTTCAGTGGGGAACATGTGGCAAATAGTGACCACAATTCTGTAAACTTGAGGATAGTATTGGAAAAAAATGAATGTTGTCCTATGGGTAGGGTGCTGAATTGGGGAAAGGCTAACTACAGCTGGATGAGGCAGAAATTGGTGTCTGTTGATCGCGAGAGGCTGTTCAAGGGTAAATCCATATCTGGCATGTGAGATTCTTTTAAGGAGCAGTTGATGGGGCTGCAGGACAGTCAGGTACCTGTAAAAAGGAAGGACAGGAAAGGTAAGATCTGAGAGCAGTGGATAACCAGGGAAATTGAGGATCTGATCAAAAATGAAAATAAAGAGGCGTACATTAGGTCCAGGGAACTGAAAACAGACAGAGCATTAAAGAAATACAGAGAAAGTAGAAAAGAACTCAAATAGAGAGTTAGAACATAGAACATTACAGCGCAGAACAGGCCCTTCAGCCTTCGATGTTGCGCCGACCAATTAGGAACAAGCAATGACCCTCTAACCTAAACCATTCCCTTTTCATCCATAAACTTATCCACTGACCTCTTAAACGCCACCAAACTTGGCGCATCTACAACTGCAGCAGGCAGGGCATTCCATACCCTTACCACCCTCTGGGTAAAGAACCTACCGCTGACATCCGTCCTATAACTACCACCCCTTAATTTAAAGCTATGTCCCCTCGTGCTAGCTTTCTCCATCCTAGGGAAAAGGCTATCACTGTCCACCCTATCTAAACCTCTAATCATCTTATATGTTTCAATAAGGTCTCCTCTTAGCCGCCTTCTTTCTAACGAAAACAACTCAAATCCCTCAGCCTCTCTTCATAAGACCTGCCCTCCATACCAGGCAACATCCTGGTAAACCTCCTCTGTACCCTCTCCAATGCCTCCACATCTTTCTTATAATGCAGGGAGCAGAACTGTACACAATACTCCAAGTGCGGCCGCACTAGAGTTTTGTACAGTTGCAACATGACGTTGCGCTCCGAAATTCAATCCCCCTACCAATAAAAGCTAAGACTCCGTATGTCTTCTTAACAACCTTATCGACTTGATTGCCAACTTTCAGGGATCTATGCACACATACACCAAGATCCCTCTGTTCATCAACACTATTAAGAGTCCTACCATTAGCCCTATACTCTACACATTTGTTATTCCTGCCAAAGTCAATTACCTCACACTTTTCCGCATTAAACTCCATTTGCCACCTCTCGGCCCAGCTCTGCAACTTGTCCAAATCTCTCTGCAAACTATAACATCCCTCTTCAGTATCTACCACTCCTCCGACTTTGGTGTCATCCGCAAATTTACTAATCCATCCTTCAATACCCTCATCCAGATCATTTATAAAAATTACAAACAGCAGGGGTCCAAAACAGATCCCTGAGGTACACCACTTGTAACCGAACTCCACGATGAATAATTTCCATCAACCACCACCCTCCGTCTTCTATCAGCTAGCCAATTCCTAATCCAATTAGCTAAATCACCCTCAATCCCATACATCTGCATTTCCTGCAGAAGCCTTCCATGGGCCACCTTATCGAACGCCTTACTAAAGTCCATATATATCACATCAACTGCCTTACCCCCATCCACCTCTTTGGTCACTTTTTCAAAAAACTCAATAAGAGTTAGAAGGGCAAATAGAGGTCATGAAATGTCCTTGGTAGACAAGATTGAGGAGAATCCTAAGGCATTTTATACAGACATTATGGTTGTCAGGGAAAGAATTGGACCTCTTAGGGACATAGGAGGTGAATTATGCTTACAACCCAAGGAAGTAGGTGAGATCCTAAACGAATACTTTGCATCAGTATTCACAAAGGAAAAGGACATGTTGACTGGGAGTGTCTCAGAGAGATGTGTTGACCCATTAGAAAAAATCTCAATTATAAGGGAGAAAGTGTTATGTTTTTTAGGGAACATTAAAATGGACAAATCCCAAGGGCCTAATGGCATCTATCCTAGACTGCTCAGGGACACAAGAGATGAAATTGCTGGGCCTCCTACAGAAATCTTTGTCTCTTTGCTGGACACAGGTGAGGTCCCTGAGGATTGGAGGATCCCGTTATTTAATAAGGGTAACAAGGATAACCTGGATAAGACAAACACAAGGGGACACAAGTTCAAGGTGTGGGAGACAAGATTCAACTCAGATATCAGAGGGACGTACTTTACACAAAGGGGCCTGGAATGCGCTGCCGAGCAGGGAGGTTGAGGTGGACATGCTAGGATCATTTAAGACTTATCTGGATAGCCACATGAACAGACTGGGAATAGAGAGATACAAACAGATGGTCTAGTTGGGCTCATGAGTGGCGCAGGCTTGGAGGCCAAAGGGCCTGTTCCTGTGCTGTACTGTTCTTTGTTCCTACATATTTACCCACTAATCCCTCTAACCTACGCATCCCTGGACACTAAGGGGCAATTTTAGCATGGCCAGTCAACCTAACCTGCACATCTTTGGACTGTGGGAGGAAACTGGAGCATGTGGAATAAACCCATGCAGACACGAGGAGAATATGTAAACTCCACACAAATAGTGACTCGATCTGGGAATCAAACCCAGGTCCCCGGAGTTGTGAAGCAGCAGTGCTAACTACTGTGCTACCGTGCCTGCCTCACGTGTAGTCAATAAAACCGTGTGGTGCTGAATTGCACAGTTTTAATAGAGTGAGTTTAGTGTAGTTGGTTGGATGGCTGGTTAGTGATGCGGAACAATACCAATAGAGTAGGTTTAGTAGGCACTACAGAGAGAAATGGTCTTCAGATCCTCTGATACTGACCCAGCCTGGTTGCTGGAGTCGATGGAGACACTATTCCCCAGGGTAAGGGATGGAAATGCAGCCTGGGAGGCTGTGCCCGCATGTGTTAATGATGGGGCACTGGCCAGGAGAACTGGGAAGCAGTGCTGCAAGAAACTGAATGTCCTAATCCGGGCAGCAAGAGTGAGCGTCATTCACCCTAAGTAATCCCCAGATTCACCCACCAGCACCCAGCACGTTTCTAGCTTCCTCCTCCCCCGAGAGGATCACGACCCTTGCCGTTTGAGGCCCCCCAGATATTTGCCAGGACTCGTACCATCAGATCTTTCACAGCTCCTTCTGTCCCCAGGGGACAAATGTCTATAATCACCGAGAGAGGGCAAAGACAGGGGTCTGAGATTTGGGTCCTCACCCACTTTGAGGAGCGGGTGCTGGAACTTGTGGAGGGGAGGGGAGGCAGACTAGGGCATACTAATGAGCACCTGCCAATCTTCCACTATATCTGAAGTAAGATGTATACAGCCCAGATTCTTCTCCCTCCCTTGCAGTTAACCTTGTGTTACAGGAAATGACCCCAATGCCCCCAAGCCACTGGCATGGTGGCCCCCACACTGCTCCCACTCATCCTGCCCCTGGCAGCTCAGAAGATTCCTCAGAGGAAGCGGATGAAGGGACCTCTGAGGCTGGCACCAGTTTTGTCTCAGCTTCCACTTTGCATATGTTGGTCTCCCACACTCAACAGCTCAGCAATTTGTCCATCCTGGTACGTGAAGACTGATTCCTGTGGAGAGGACAGATCAGACCCACCTAAGGTCTAGGGGTCCTGAGAATGGATAAGCACTGTGTTGTGGAATTGCAGAGTTCGACAGGACACAAAATGCTGTGGTTGCTCTTAACATCCAGATCCATATCCAGTCGCCTAGATTCATCTTATCACTGAGCAAGGCAGAGAGGCTGATGATGCGCAACTCTCTCTCACTAAGATCCCATTCATGCACGCATCACATTCATTGTCCCTCTGTTATCTGTCACCCATCATCTATCTATGCTAGTTGCTGTGATAAGGAGATGCCAACATTGGACTGCGGTGGGCACAGTAAGAAGTCTCACATCACCAGGTAAAAATCCAACAGGTTTATTTGGAATCAGGAACTTTTGGAGCACTGATCCTTCAATGCTGTGGTAATGGAGCAGTGATTGTGGCTTCCTTGGAAGCTGTTGCCCCGAATCTGCACACACAGGGTTTGGGTTATTTCTCATTGGAATGAAGCAGAAGTGGAACTCAGAAACCTCCTCTTGAGGCAGAGTCAAGAGAGATCTCTTTCTGCTGGGAGAAGATAAATTCACACTCAAAAGGTCTTCCTCCCTAAAAGTGGCCCCTGGTTGCTGAGCAACCACTCATTCTTTCTCCAAGCTTTTGATTATCTTTCACAGCAATAGCACAATGCAGACACCATTCAAAACGAAACCAAAAACCCCCATACAAACACCTTTGTTTAATATAAATCTAGCTAGAGTTTTACCCTTTCCTATATAAAAACATAAAATCAAACTCACTTCAACTTATACCTTATATCCAACACTTAAAATGGTAACTCTGTTTCTCTCCACAGACGTTGCCAGACCTACAGAGTATTTCGAGTGCTTTCTGTTTTTGTATAAATGGTTGTTCCTTTTACATTTGGCATTCTTGCAAATTGTCCTGATGTGTACTAGATAAAAACTTTGACAAAAAATTTTTTTCAGCAATACTCAAATTTTGTACTGCTATCTGGATATTTAAACTGTTACCTTGTGATGGGGTGCAGATACTGGATATATATCTCATTCAAATCAATTTCTTTCTTATCCAGTTGTTCATATATAATTCCAGTTGGGAATCTTGGAAGTTCATCAGACTATAAGAATTCAGATTGATTCTTAAGCAAATGTATGATGTCACTGCACATGATATTGTGCTAAAAATGTTTGTTGTTTTTATAATATCAGCTGTTGTAGAAGTGAAACACTGATTTATAGATTAATGTTTCACTGAGACTATTAGATGTAGTTGTGTTTGGATTATTGAGTAGATTCTCGCTAGCCAACATTACTGTGGAAGAGATAATGAGGTAAATTGTGACAGGCAAACCATTTCCTGTCGTAAACTTCATTAATAGACACCATATTGCACGTGCTACCACATTAAATGCTTGGGGTAAATTTAATACAATTAATTATACTGGACTGAAGACAGCATTATATGTATTCAAATATTATCAATAATATTTAAACATTATTGTTCATTATCCTTTTATGGTGAAATTTCTGTACTTCACTCCTAGTTATCACAGTTTCCAAACCACATTCGCTCACTTTCTTCCAGCAGAGAGCAGGCTCAGCGTGAAAGAAAGACGTAGATTTTAATATCGGCTCTTTACCGCTCAGAAATACAGCACATCAATAAAATATTTAGCTTTGGAATACAGTGATGATAGAAAATAAGGCAGCTATTTAGCACAGTATTACTGCATTTAGCACACAGTAATACAGCATTTAGCACACAGTAATACAGCGTTTAGCACACAGTATTACAGCGTTTAGCACACAGTATTACAGCGTTTAGCACATAGTATTACAGCATTTAGCACACAGTATTACAGCGTTTAGCACACAGTAATACTGCATTTAGCACACAGTAATAAGGCTTTTAGCACACATAATACAATGTTTAGCACACAGTAATACTGCGTTTAGCGCACAGTGATGCAGCAATTAGCGTACAGTAATGCAGCATTTAGCGCATAGTAATACAGAGTTTAGCACACAGTATTACAGCGTTTAGCACATAGTATTACAGTGTTTAGCACACAGTATTACAGCGTTTAGCACACAGTATTACAGCGTTTAGCACAAAGTAATATAGTGTTTAGCACATTGTAATAGTATTTAGCACGCTGTAATATAGCGTTTAGCACACAGTATTACAGCGTTTAGCACAAAGTAATATAGTGTTTAGCACATTGTAATAGTATTTAGCACGCTGTAATATAGCGTTTAGCACACAGTAATACAGCATTTAGCACACAGTAATACTGTGTTTAGCACACAGTAATACAGCATTTAGTGCACTGTAATAGAGCATTTAGCACAGTAATACTACGTTTAGCACACAGTAATACTGTGTTTAGCACAAAGTAATATAGTGTTTAGTACATTGTAATAGTATTTAGCACGCTGTAATATAGCGTTTAGCACACAGTAATACTGTGTTTAGCACACAGTAATACAGCGTTTAGCACACAGTATTACAGCGTTTAGCACAAAGTAATATAGTGTTTAGCACATTGTAATAGTATTTAGCACGCTGTAATATAGCGTTTAGCACACAGTAATACAGCATTTAGCACACAGTAATACTGTGTTTAGCACACAGTAATACAGCGTTTAGTGCACTGTAATAGAGCATTTAGCACAGTAATACTACGTTTAGCACGCAGTAATACTGTGTTTAGCACAAAGTAATATAGTGTTTAGTACATTGTAATAGTATTTAGCACGCTGTAATATAGCGTTTAGCACACAGTAATACTGTGTTTAGCACACAGTAATACTGTGTTTAGCACACAGTAATACAGCGTTTAGCACACAGTAATACAGTGTTTAGCACACAGTAATACTGTGTTTAGCACACAGTAATACAGCGTTTAGCGCACAGTGATGCAGCAATTAGCGTACAGTAATGCAGCATTTAGCGCATAGTAATACAGAGTTTAGCACACAGTATTACAGCGTTTAGCACACAGTATTACAGTGTTTAGCACACAGTATTACAGCGTTTAGCACATAGTAATACAGCGTTTAGCACAAAGTAATATAGTGTTTAGCACATTGTAATAGTATTTAGCACGCTGTAATATAGCGTTTAGCACACAGTAATACAGCATTTAGCACACAGTAATACAGCATTTAGCACACAGTAATACTGCATTTAGCACACAGTAATACAGCGTTTTGCACACAGTAATACTGCATTTAGCACACAGTAATACAGCGTTTAGCACACAGTAATACTGTGTTTAGCACACAGTAATACAGCGTTTAGCGCACAGTGATGCAGCAATTAGCGGACAGTAATGCAGCATTTAGCGCATAGTAATACAGAGTTTAGCACACAGTATTACAGCGTTTAGCACACAGTATTACAGCGTTTAGCACATAGTAATACAGCGTTTAGCACAAAGTAATATAGTGTTTAGCACATTGTAATAGTATTTAGCACGCTGTAATATAGCGTTTAGCACACAGTAATACAGCATTTAGCACACAGTAATACAGCGTTTAGTGCACTGTAATAGAGCATTTAGCACAGTAATACTACGTTTAGCACACAGTAATACTGTGTTTAGCACACAGTAATACAGCGTTTAGCACACAGTAATACAGCATTTAGCACACAGTAATACTGTGTTTAGCACACAGTAATACAGCGTTTAGCGCACTGTAATAGAGCATTTAGCACAGTAATACTACGTTTAGCACACAGTAATACAGCGTTTAGCACACAGTAATACTGTGTTTAGCACACAGTAATACAACGTTTAGCGCACTGTAATAGAGCATTTAGCACAGTAGTACTACGTTTAGCACACAGTAATACAACGTTTAGCACACAGTAATAGAGCATTTAGCACAGTAATACGGCCTTTAGCGCACAGTAATACAGCCTTTAGCACACAGTAATACAGCCTTTAGCACACAGTAATACAGCCTTTAGCGCACAGTAATACAGCCTTTAGCACACAGTAATACACATTTTGCACACAGTAATACAGCATTTAGCGCACAGTAATACAGTGTTGAGTACACAGTAATACTGCGTTTAGCACACTTTAATACTGTGTTTAGTACACAGTAATGCAGAGTTTAGTGGACAGTAATACAGTGTTTAGCATACAGTAATACTGCGTTTAACGCATGGTAATACTGCGTTTAGCGCACAGTAATACTGCGTTTAGTACACAGTAATACAGCATTTAGCACACAGTATTACAGCATTTAGCGCTCAGTAATAGCACTGTTTAGCACAGAGTAATACTGTGTTTAGCACAGTAATACAGTGTTTAGCACACAGTTATACAGCATTTAGTACAGTATTACAGTGTTTAGCACCCAGTAGTACAGCGTTTAGCACACAGTAATACAGCATTTAGTACAGTAATACAGCATTTAGCACACAGTAATACAGCATTTAGCACACAGTAATACAGCGTTTAGCACAAAGTAATATAGTGTTTAGCGCATGGTAATACAGTGTTTAGCACAGTAATACAGCATTTAGCATATAGTAATACAGCATTTAGTGCACAGTAATACAGCATTTAGCACACAGTAGTACAGCATTTAGCGCACTGTAGTAGTGTTTAGCACACAATAGTACTGCATTTAACACAGTAATACTGTGTTTAGCACAATATTACAGCGTTTAGCACACAGTAATACAGTGTTTAGTGCAGTGTAATACTGTGTTTAGTGCAGTGTAATGCTGCATTTAGCACACAGTAATAAAACATTTAGTGCACAGTAATACAGCGTTTAGCACAGTAAAAAGTCAGACTAGTTATACAAATATTTGCACGATAGTCTATTACTCGAAATATTTGCTGAAAAAAGAAACAAGCTGTTGAAACCTTTCTCCCTTCACTCAGGAATAGCAAGTTATATAGCAACAGATGTATACATCCTCAGTCTTGTCTTCACATAGTGCAATGCAATATCTTGCTGTAAGACTATTGGGAACATTTTTGAAGAACTTGGAAGGCTTAATCAAAGTTTTAGGTAAAGAATGTTCTAAGTAATTCTCCAGAACGCAGACACTGATTTGTAAATTTCTAAATCAGCCTGGGTTGTTAAATCAAAGCCATGTGCCTTGTCTTAGTTCCCAGTGAAAATGATGAGTTTGGCTGATGCTAACTCCTGAGCAATGCAATTCTTATAGATTTAGGTTTCGGACAAACTACACTGACTGTTTCATATCAGATCAGCTTCAGCAGTCACAGGTTATGTGAATCTATAGAAATCTAGTTCATTGATTACCACTGGTAACAAATTATTTGTGAAATGACATTATGGAGGAACCAGATGGAGAAACAATTTTCCATCTTAGCTAAAGGTTTCCAGCATTTCAACCAATCAGAGCCACCAGAGGTCGGTTTATGCAAATGAAGTAGAATTGGTTCACATTTACTCCAATCCAAATTCATTTCTTTTAAAAGCAGATGCATTTATGGTGAAGCTCTTTGAGAAATCTTATCATTGAAAATTATAATGTATAATCTGATAGATTTATAATTTACTCTTTCTGTGAAAACAATTCAAGAAGATATCACTCAGAATAGATTCAACTGCTCAACAAATAGGCTCACAGCACTCATCATCATTCACAGCGATATTCCTTTTGGCCATCAAATCCCTGTTTACTCTCATTCTCAATTTAAAACCACTAAATAAAGGGAATGGAATCTTGCTGAGGAGTACAGACAGATGCCTCTGGTTACATCAATCCTTCGGGAGAAGGGTCATACTTAGATAGTGCTGTCCCGTTGTCATTGAGCAGCAATGAGCTGATATTTATTATTTCTCCTACGATCACCAGGTTTGTCTGACAGAATCAAATACTAATCATTCTCAGTAATGATCAGTTGATTAATATTTGGCACAAATTAAAACAGTATTTGGAATTTTATTAAAGTGCTTTTATAGTTGCAGTAATATATTAACAGTGAGTTCTGCAATGGTGAGGTTTTCCGGTTTTTGCTGTTATAGTGTTGACTTGTACATTGTTGTATTTGAAGGTGGATTGATGAGTCACCTTTACAAAGTGGCTTTATTTAGTCTGACATTATGTCACTTTCTAATGAGGTTAAAAACATTCCCAAATCTGCCCCTTTCTTCCCCCTTTAGGCTAAACCCAAGGGTTAGTTTTGTGAAAAGATGTGATAACTTGGTTGCTTTTTCACGCAGGGCTAGTGTAAAATAGAAATAATCAGACCATTAGATGACATTTCATTGGAATTTGTATTTAGCTACTATTCTCCTGAAAAACCACACTCTAATTTATCTCCTGTGGCATCAGATGTGAAAGCATGAGTAGGCCACTCAGCGCTTTGCTCCATCAGTCAGTACAATTAAATTGATCTAGAACATAGAACATAGAACATTACAGCACACAACAGGCCCTTCGGCCTTCGATGTTGCGCCGACCAATTAGGAACAAGCAGTGACCCTCTAACCTAAGCCATTCCCTTTTTGTCCATAAACTTATCTACTAACCTCTTAAACGCCACCAAACTTGGCGCATCTACAACTGACGCAGGCAAGGCATTCCATACCCTTACCACCCTCTGGGTAAAGAACCTACCTCTGACATCCGTCCTATAACTACCACCCCTTAATTTAAAGCTATGTCCCCTCGTGCTAGCTTTCTCCATCCTAGGAAAAAGGCTATCACTGTCCACCCTATCTAAACCTCTAATCATCTTATATGTTTCAATAAGGTCTCCTCTTAGCCGCCTCCTTTCTAACGAAAACAAACTCAAATCCCTCAGCCTCTCTTCATAAGACCTGCCCTCCATACCAGGCAACATCCTGGTAAACCTCCTCTGTACCATCTCCAATGCCTCCACATCTTTCTTATAATGCGGGGACCAGAACTGTACACAATACTCCAAGTGCGGCCGCACTAGAGTTTTGTACAGTTGCAACATGACGTTGCGGCTCCGAAATTCAATCCCCCTACCAATAAAAGCTAAGACTCCGTATGCCTTCTTAACAACCTTATCGACTTGATTGCCAACTTTCAGGGATCTATGCACATATACACAAAGATCCCTCTGTTCTTCAACACTATTAAGAGTCCTACCATTAGCCCTATACTCTACACACTTGTTATTCCTGCCAAAGTGAATTACCTCACACTTTTCCGCATTAAATTCCATTTGCCACCTCTCGGCCCAGCTCTGCAACTTGTCCAAGTCTCTCTGCAAACTATAACACCCCTCTTCCCTATCTACCACTCCTCCGACTTTGGTGTCATCTGCAAATTTACTAATCCATCCTTCAATACCCTCATCCAGATCATTTATAAAAATTACAAACAGCAGGGGCCCCAAAACAGATCCCTGAGGTACACCACTTGTAACCGAACTCCACGATGAATAATTTCCATCAACCACCACCCTCTGTCTTCTATCAGCTAGCCAATTCCTAATCCAATTAGCTAAATCACCCTCAATCCCATACATCTGCATTTTCTGCAGAAGCCTTCCATGGGGCACCTTATCGAATGCCTTACTAAAGTCCATATATACCACATCAACTGCCTTACCCCCATCCACCTCTTTGGTCACTTTTTCAAAAAACTCAATAAGGTTAGTAAGGCACGACCTACCCTTCACAAAACCATGCTGACTATCCCCAATCAATTCATTTCTCTCTAAATAACTATAAATCCTATCCCTAATAATTCTCTCCAATACTTTGCCCACAACAGAAGTAAGACTCACTGGCCTATAATTCCCTGGAAGGTCTCTCTTCCCCTTCTTGAACAATGGGACCACATTCGCTATCCTCCAGTCTTCCGGAACTATACCCGTAACCAACGACGACCTGAAGATCAGAGCCAGAGGCTCTGCAATCGCCTCTCTCGCCTCCCAGAGAATCCTAGGGTAAATCCCGTCCGGCCCAGGGGACTTATCTAACTTCAAACCCTCAAGAATATCTAGCACATCCTCCCTATCTACTTCAATACTTTCCAGTTTGCAACCCTGTACCTCAGTGTTCTCCACAACTACATTTACATCTCCCTGCGTGAATACCGAAGAGAAATATTTATTCAGTGCCTCTCCAATCTCTTCAGGCTCCATGCACAACTTCCCATTGCTGTCTATGACTGGCCCTAATCTTGCCCTAACCAATCTTCTATTCTTAACATATCTAAAGAAAGCTTTAGGATTCTCCTTGATCCTATCAGCCAAAGTCTTCTCGTGTCCCCTTTTAGCTCTCCTCAACTCACTCTTTAGCTCCCTCCTGGCTAATCTATAGCTATCCATTGCACTAACTGAGCCTTCAAGCCTCATCCTGACATAAGCCTCCTTTTTCCTTTTAACCAGCGAATTAACTTTTTTAGTACACCATTGTTCCCTTACTGGACCATTTCCTCCTTGCCTGACAGGGACATACTTATCAAGGACTCGTAGTAGCTGCTCCTTGAATAAGCTCCACATTTCAGATGTTCCCAGTCCCTGTAGTTTCCTAGTCCAACCTTTGCACCCTAATTCCCTCCTTATGGCTTATCTGGTTATGTCTCAATTTCATTCCCCTGTCTGATTCTCCATAATCCTGCACTCCCATGTCAGCCAAAAATCTGTATAATTTAGCCTTGAATGTATTCACTCAGCCAGCCTCCACTGCACTCTGTAGAAGAGAATTGCACAGACCAATAACCCTCATCTCTGTCTTAAATGGTAAAACTCTTATTCTTAAACTGTATCCCTAAGTTCTAGAATCCACTATCAAATGAAATATTTAGCCTTTCAAATCACTTCAGGATCTTATATGTTTCAATAAGATTAGCCCTCATTTTCTAGACTTTAATAGGTGTGGGTCCAGGTTTCAGAACCCTTTAATTCCAGGATTGAATGTACTGAGCCTTCTCTGAACTGCTTCTAATATAATTACATCCTTTACAAAAAAGGAGTCTGAAACTGTATAAGTGTTCCAGATGTGGCCTTGCCAAAATACTGAGCACAGTCCCCACTTTTATATCCCTTCCCCTTCCAATAAATGACACCACTGCATTTGCCTTCTCAATCACTGTTATAATCCTGACCATATCCACAAGTTTCAAGATGAAGTTAGTGATAAATAACATTTATTTAAAGTTAACAAAGTTTGATATTCAAGATTTCAGTTGATTTCAAGTTATTTCAAGATTTCAGTTATCAAAATGATAACACCCATTTTATACCCCAATATTCACGGTAAATATGAAGCACATGTAAATTAACAGGCAAACACTAATCGCACAAACAGCGAATACAGATGTGACCAAGACAGAGTGCATGGATTTCTCACCAACTACACAAATGTGATTCACTGGAACTCCCTTTCATGAGGTATTCCAGTCTTCACCTTTGAATATCAAATCTTGGCATTCTCAACTCAGCCAGCCTGAACACTGATCAGCTTCAGTCACGTCTACCAAGATTTCATTCCTCTAGATTCACAAATATTCCCTCCAGCACCAACTCACCGGCACAACAGCAGCTCTTTGGCTGCTCCAAAGCATAACTCCTCATCCCACAGCTTGGAATTATTCTGTTGCCTGCCTGGAACATTAGGATTTCTCCTGAGCCCTCATTACTCACAGTCTGATAACTGCAGCCCTTTTCCTGCTTCCAACCTGTTTTTCCATAACTTTAACCTGGACCCATCTCTGTCCCCTGTCTGGAGCATGTATTTACAAGGGTGTTCTGCTTTCTATGCAGGTGTGCTGGATCCATCCTGAGAAAAAAAGAACCTACCTTATTGAACGGTGCACGTGCAGCATGCTGTCAGTGTGAGTTTGCACGGAAACTCCGAGGTCTGTCGGGATTTGGAGATGCCAAGCTATGCTCATCTAACAGAAGGTAAACTTGCTTTTGTAACATCACTGGATAGTAATTTTTGAGATTGATGTACCAGGCCACCCAGATCCCTCTGTATTACTGAGTTCTGCAATCTCTTCCCATTAAAATAATATGCTGCTTTTCTATCCTTCTTGCTAAAGTGAGCAAATTCATATTTCTCCACATTACACTCTAACTGCCCAATGTTTTTGTCTATTCACTTAATCTCTGTCTCTTCACAGACTCTCTACTCCTGGGTCATTAGATTGGTTCCACTGATTGGCGCAACACTGAAGGGCCTGTACTGCGCTGTAATGTTCTACGTTCTGTGGTGATAACTTTCATACCTTTCATGGCTCATTGGCAAATTTAAAAGTTTATTTATTAGTTACAAATAGGCTTACATTAACACTGCTTTAAAGTTACTATGAAAATCCCCTGGTCACCACATTCCAGTGCCTGTTTGGATCAATGCACCTAACCAGCACGTCTTTCGGACTGTGGGAGGAAACTCACAAAGACACAGTGAACATGTAGACTCTGCACAGGCAGTGAGCCAAATCAGGAACTGAATTGGATCCCTGGTGCTGAGGCAGCACTGCCAACTATTGTGCCACCATGCCACCCCTACTATTACTATTCTTTCTGTGTCTTCACAGAAGGTAGCAGTGGAACGGTCTTTTTCTGGCTGGAGATCTGTGACCAGTGGTGTTCCACAGGGCTCTGTACTGGGACCTTTGCTGTTTGTGATTTATATAAATGATTTGGAAGAAGTGTAACTGGTGTGATCAGTAAGTTTGAGGATGACAGAAAGATGACTGGACTTGTGGATAGCGATGAACATTGTCGGACAATACAACAAGATATAGTTGGCTGGAAAATTGGGCGGAAAACGGCAGATGGAATTTAATCCAGATAAAAGCAAAGTGATGCATTTTGGTAGATCTAATACAATAAATGGCAGAACCATCAAGAGTATAGAAACACAGAGGGATCTGGATGTGCAAGTCCACAGATCCTTAAAGGTAGCAGCACAGGTGGAGAAGATGGTGAAGGCGGCTTATGGTAGGCTTGCCTTTATAGAATGGGTTATAGAGTATAAGAACTGGAGTCTGATGTTGCAGCTGTATAGAATGCTGGTTAGGCCGCATTTGGAGTAATGCATCCAGTTCTGGTCACTGCACTATCAGAAGGACATGGAGGCTTTAGAGAGAATGCAGAGAAGGTTTACCAGGATGTTGCCTGGTATGGAGGATCTTAGCTATGAGGAGAGATTGGGTAAACTGGGGTTGTTCTCCCTGGAGAGACGGAGAATGAAGGGAGACCTAATAGAAATGTATAAAATTATGAAGGGTACAGATAGGGTGAACAGTGGGAAGCTTTTTCCCAGGTCGGAGGTGATGATCACGAGGGGTCCCAGGTTCGAGGTTAATGGGGCAAGGTTTAACTCAGATGGCAGAGGGACATATTTTACACAGAGGGCCTGGAATGCACTGCCAAGCAGGGTGGTGGAGACGGACATGCTGGGGTCATTTCAGACTTACCTGGATAGTTACATGAGCAGACTGGGAATGGAGGGATACAAACAAATGGTCTAGTTGGACCAATGAGTGGCGCAGTTCCGATGCTGTACGGTTCTTTGTTCCTTGTTCATTCAAATCATTGATGTGGATTGTAAATAGTTATGGATCCAGCACTGATTGCTCTGGCATTCCACAAGCTACATGTTACCAATCTGAAAGATACCCATTTATTCCTACTCTCTGCCTCCATGTGAAGAGTTGATCTAAAAAACAGTAACTGAGCTGGTGTCTGCTCATGTGCAATAGTCCCAGTTTAAAGCCAGATTTCTTGGATTAGAAAGTAAATGCTGGCCAGCCAGTGACGCCTGTGTTTCATGATTGAATAAAAAGAAATCCTCTCCAAAATGTTACATTTTTCCTGAGAATTCCGATGTATATTTTATATAGTTGCCACATGTTGCAACAACACTCGAAGCCATTGAGTGCTGGAGTGAGAAGGTTAACGAGTGTAAAAAATTTAATTTGACAATTTTCATAAAATATGGACACAGGAATTTGTATGGGCAGGATCGATGTGAAAAAATAAGTTTTTAACATTCTACTGGCCGATTTCCTGTGAACAATAGGTGCACAATAATTTAATGATTAACCTATACAACCTGGTAATCTAGAAACCTTGACTATTGATCCAGAGATTGGAATTTAAATCTCACCACGGGAACTAGGGAATTTAAACCCAATTGAATAAATCCAGAATACAAAGCTCGGATCGTTAGTGCTGATTATAGGAGCGTCACAAACATATGGCTCTTCACAGATTCCCTTTATAGAATTCTGGAATGGTTAGAGCACTGAAAGAGGTCACTTTCAGCCCACAGTGTCTGCATTAGCTCACTGCAAAACTTATTCCTACTCTCACATTTCTCCACAGTCTTGTAAATTCTTCCTCTTCAGGTAATGATCCAATTCTTGCACCACTCTCTCAGCCAGTGCATTCCAGATCCTAACCACTTGCTGTATATAATTTTCCTCATGTCTCCAAAACCTCTAACAATCATCTTAAATCTATGCCCTCTGATTCACAATCCTTCCCCCAATGAGAACAGTTTGTCTACTTTGTCCAGACCCTTCATGATTTTGAACATTTCAATCAAATCTCCTCTCAACCTTCTCTTGCCCATCAGAACAGTCCCAAATTCTCCAATCTATCTCCATAACTGAAGGTAATAATCCCATGAATCTTTTCTGCTCTCTCTCTAATGTCTTTACATCTCTCCTAAAGTGCAGAGTCCAGAAATGAACAAAATGCTCCAGTTAAGGCTGAACCAGTGTTATATAGAAGTTCAGTATAGCCTCTTTGTTCTTGTCTCAATGTCCCCGTTGATGAAGCCCAGGATACTGTCTTTTATTTATTGCTTTCTCAATCTGTCCTGCCACCTTCAATGATTTCTGCACATGTATATCCCGTTCTCTCTGCCCCTGCACCCCGTTAATATTGTGAAATATGAACATTCTGAAACCTACTTCCTTATTTTAAAATCAGATTTTGGACATTAGACAATTCAATTATTGATAAAAGCAGGGTAAGATGGAAAGGTTCAGGAAGAGAGTTGATGGCAGGAGTGGTGGCTAAAAGAGAAGTTACCTATGATGGAGCAGTGTAAAGTGGGAACAAGGACTAGACTAGTTAACAGAAGAATGAAAAGTTTCAGCAGAGACATACAGATAAAACATAGACATAGAAACATAGAAACTGGGAGCTCAAGTAAGGTCATTCAGCCCTTTGAGCCTGTCCCACCATTCAATATGACCTTGATCTCAAAGCCATATTCCTGCTTTCTCTTAATAACTCTTGATGCCATTAAAATCTAAAAATTTATTCATCTTTCCTTGACTATATTTGACAATTTGGCTTCAACAGCCTTCTGTGATAGAGAATTCCACTAGTTCATTATTTTCTGAGTGAAGAAAGTTTTCCTCATCTCCATCCTAAATAGTTTACGCTGTATCCTGAGAACGTCCCCCTGGGTCTAGATTCCTCGACCAGGGAGAATATCCTCCCTGCATCCAATCTGTCCAGCCCAGTAAGAGTTTTATATGTTTCAATCAGGTCCCCTCTCATCTTTATAAATTCCAGTGAATACAGACATAGTTAAACAAATCTCCCCGCATGGGATAATTCTGTCAAGCCCAGTATCAGCCCCATGACCCTCCACTTCACTCCCTCAGTGGAAGGTATATCCTTTTTTAGATAGGAAGACCAAAATGTCCACCTGATGTGTTCTAGCAAGGCTCAGTATAACTGCAGTAAGACATTGCTATTTCTGAACTCAGTGAAGGGCAACATACCATTTGTCTTCCTAAATGCTTGCTGCAACCTGCCTCTCCATTCTCACTGGTCTACAAGGACACCCAGCTCCCTTTATTCATCCACACTTACCAATATATCACTTTTTAAATAATACCCTTCCTTTTTGTTTCTCATATCAAAGTGGATAATTTCACATTTAGCCACAATGCACTTCATCTGCCATGTATTTACAAATCCTCTCAACTGGTCTAAATTACCTTGAATCCGTCCAGTTTTGTGTTGTCAGCAAACTTAGTTAAGTTTAGTTCCCTTATCCAGATCATTTATATGTGTCGTGAACAGCTGGAATCCAAGCACTGATCCCTGCGGTATCTCTGGACTCATGCCTGCCACTTGGAAACGAACTGCTTATCCCCGCTCTCTGTTTCCTGTCTGTCAGCCAGCTCTTGATCTACGCCAATCAATATATTACCCCCATCGCTGGAGGAGGACACAGAGGAAGGATGAGGACATGGCTCATTTGAAGGTAAAGCACGGGTTAGCGTTTCAATTGATCTGTGCAGGAGGTCAAAGGAAGGTTTTGGTGACAGAGTGAAAATGATTCAGAAGACTTTGCTCCAATAGCAAACAATAAACTCAGAATCCATACAGTTGAACTTTGCCTGTATTATCAATAGGTTAATGGATTTAATGGATAAGCCAAAAACGATGGGTTCCATTCCATCTACAATTTGTGGAAATTACGAGTTGATGTTTGGCAGGAAGACGGAGGGAGGATCTTGTTGATACAGTGAGCATAAGTATAGAACAGGAGCATAAATATAGAACCTGATTCGTCCCTTTGCAATGATGCCACCACTTCCCAATAAATAGAGTAGAAAGAAGTCAGTATGACCATACACCAAGGGGAGAAACCATCGAGAGAAACATATTGCTATCTTTGGAAAGGAACATTTTTCATAACCACAGGATAGTGCACCCAAAGTACAGCACTGACTACTCTTTCCAAATTTCCCCTTTGCTGTAACATAGCTCCAGCAATGAACATCAGTGAAGTGTAAAATGCGTACACAACCATTTGCTGGAAGGGTACACACTGACTGGGATGGCAGTGGACCATCTGTGTCAGGAAACCAGGCCTTACGCTCATCCAAAGGATGGGAATTCCTGCAGTGCAATAGACTGTCGGCCTAGACTGTCTGTTTAAGTCCCAAAGTGACTCCTTCAACTAAGAGGGAAGAGAGATAACAACTGAGAAAAAAACCAACAGCTTTTTACTAGCAACCCCAGCTTGTATTATGAGACCTTATCATACATCATGTTTATCACATCTATCTTTCAGTATAATCTATTATTTGCCATCCACCTTATGGATACACACCTTGTGGATCAGTCTGTTACGCGCAATATGATTAAAACTGACCAAATATTCCAGTTAATACAATCTGATACGCATTACCTCAACTTATCAGCTCAATTTATAAACTCCTCAAAGAAATTCTATAAACTAGCAAAAATGACCCAGCACAGCAGTTCAAATCAATCCTTCCAGAAAATTCCTCAGGCTGGCCTTCATGAAAGTTCAGGAGAAAGAGAGAAAAGATGGGAAAATTCGAGAGAAAGAATCAGGATGTGGAGACCAGGAAACTGCAAAAGGCTAAAATAAACCAGTCACGTTGACCCTCTCACATAGGTTGAAGTGGGAAAGAAAATACTTTTTATTATATTTTAATACAAATGACTAAATCATTAACATTTTCAGTAAGCTTACATCAAAAGGCAACGTTATGTAAATACATATCCTTCAACTTTATTCTTAAACTGCTTGACCTGATTCCAGCTCTCTTGTGGAAACACTTTCCAAAACCCTTAAATTCTTTTCCATTTGTTCTTTGCTTCAATCCATCTTCACCAGTAATTGTCTCAAGGAAAAGACACGCGTTCCGATGTAACTCAGGTTTATTGGCTGCCCTGTTATTTAAAATCCCTTTGGGTCTGAATGCTTCAGTTACTATTTTGGTTTTAAGATCCAATCATCTCATCAGCCAAAATTTGACATTTCATATTCTTTGCACAGATGTATAAATAATTAAAAATCACAATCTCTCGAAATCATTTTGTGCAATTACATCTTCTCAAGTAGAACTGAATACCAAACAAACATCAAAGAACTATGAAGAAAGGTTTAACAAATTTGGGTTGTTTTCACTGAAGCACGGGAGAATGAGGGGGAACCTCTTAGAGGTTTAGAAGATTATGACAGGGTTGGATTGAGTCAAAGGGTGGAATTCCCGCCTTGCTTGGGTGAGATTGGAAATTCTCACCCAATATCAACAGAGATTTCCAATGTTGGACCCTCGTCTGCTCCAATTCCATGGTGATAGGTGATAAAGTTCCAGTCAGAGCCTTTTTCCCATGGTTGAATGGTCAATTACTTGGGGATATAGTTGAAAGTGAAAGGGGGAAAGTTTAAAAGGGATATAAGGGGTATATTTTTCACACAGAAGGTGGTGAATGTCTGGAACGCGCTGCCAGAGGTGGTGGTGGAAGCAGATTCTATAACAACGTTCAAGAGGCATCTGGATAGATACATGAATAGACAGGGGATAGAGGGATATGGACCATGTTAAAGAAGAGAAAATATTAGAGGCATCTGTGTTGTCACAGACTCCCAGCTTCTCTGGGAGGCAAGAGAGGCGATTGCAGAGCCTCTGGCTCTGATCTTCAGGTCGTTGTTGATTACGGGTATAGTGTCAGAAGACTGGAGGATAGCGAATGTGGTCCCATTGTTCAAGAAGGGGAATAGAGACTTTCCGGGGAATTATAGGCCGGTGAGTCTTACTTCTGTTGTGGGCAAAGTATTGGAGAGAATTATTAGGGATAGGATTTATAGTTATTTAGAGAGAAATGAATTGATTGGGGATTGGGGATTCAATCCCTGAAAGTTGGGGTCTTTGTTCTTTCCATCTGATTTATCTTTTTTAAGTTCCAGAGTGATTCAATTTGCTGAGAACACCAGGCAAATGAACATTCTGGCTTTAGCTTCGACTCAAATTCAAGTAGAAAGTAACAAAACATACTTAAAGTGACTATGTTACTACACTTCATTGAAAAAATACTGAAAAAACAGAAAAGCAAAATGTTCTGCACAGTAAAATGTGACACATTGGAGTAAAGACTGAGTTGTACCTGGACACCAGTAAATACAGAAAAACGGATATTGTAACATTACTATGAATTGATACAGTGAAGTCTTCACATCAGATTGCTGTAGGAAGTTTAATCATTTATGCCCTTGAGGACAATTAGAAATGGGTACAACTACTGGGTGTGCCAGCAATGGACAGCAATGCATTAAAGAGTAACAGGAAGGTTTTATTTTATTCTCAGGTGATTCTCTCCTCTTTCCCATTGGGTGCTGCCTCCTTCTCACTGAAAAGAAGGAACCATATGACTGCCCCTGAATTTGGCAGATCGAAGGTGCTAGTGATGTGGGAACATGGCCCCCCACCCTACCCCTGCCCCCCTCATCCTACCCCCTATCTGCCCCACCTCTCCACTCACACTGCCCCCCATCCTCCCCCCCAGCCCATCAACCCACCCCCACAACACATGAGACCAACACTACATTACAATTCATTTCAACCACAGCAGGCAGATCCAGCTGGCAGCCTGGGGATTTGAGCTGTGAGTGTGCAGTTGCTCCATCACTTAAATTACTTGGCAGTAACTGAGGATAGTTTTACAGAGTTGTTAGGATTTACAATCTGACCAAAGGAAGCCAACAGAAGCAATGGTTCATGTTTCCTTGAAGGAGTAAATAAGATTTTGCCGTACAACTGCCAGGAAACACGTTTCAGTGCAGCCTGCTAGTCAGACTTATTTTTAAAACATGACTGAACTAGGGGTTTAATCTGTATTTTATGTTTTGAGGCCTGTAATGTTGACAGTTACAGAAGCGGTAACTTCGATTTGGTTTTCAGAATTCCCAGGTGGAATGACATTTAACCAACTGGCAGTTTGCCAAGACCATCCAATCTTCCTGTTTGTAGAGTGAAGCATTTTATTAATGCTGAGTGCAAGTTTTCATTCGCCATAACATTCTCCAAAATAGCCGCCTTTCAATTCCAAAAAGAACACAATATGTTTTTAGAACAAATTCCAAAGGATCATGCACAAATTTTGATTTAGAGCCCAAGGCAGTTCTAAGCAAAATGACAGCTCTGATTATGAATTGCTATTCTTTGGACAAGTTGTTAAGATCAAATCCTGCTTACTCTGTCCTTGGCTGAAAGGACTAGGATTACCATTGGGATATAAAGAACCAATAAGATAATTAGATAAGTCCCCTGGGCCGGACTGGATTTACCCTAGGATTCTCTGGGAGGCGAGAGAGGAGATTGCAGAGCCTCTGGCTCTGATCTTCAGATCGTCGTTGGTTACGGGTATAATGCCAGAAGACTGGAAGATAGCGAATGTGGTCCCATTGTTCAAGAAGGAGAATAGAGACTTTCCGGGGAATTATAGGCCGGTGAGTCTTATCTCTGTTGTGGACAAAGTATTGGAGAGAATTATTAGGGATAGGATTTATAGTTATTTAGAGAGAAATGAATTGATTCGGGATAGTCAGCATGGTTTTGTGAAGGGTAGGTCGTGCCTTACTAACCTTATTGAGTTTTTTGAAAAAGTGACCAAGGAGGTGGATGGGGATAAGGCAGTTGATGTGGTATATATGGACTTTAGTAAGGCGTTCGATAAGGTGCCCCACGGAAGGCTTCTGCAGAAAATGCAGATGTATGGGATTGAGGGTGATTTAGCTAATTGGATTAGGAATTGGCTAGCTGATAGAAGACAGAGGGTGGTAGTTGATGGAAATTATTCATCATGGAGTTCGGTTACAAGTGGTGTACCTCAGGGATCTGTTTTGGGGCCCCTGCTGTTTGTAATTTTATAAATGATCTGGATGAGGGTATTGAAGGATGGATTAGTAAATTTGCGGATGACACCAAAGTCGGAGGAGTGGTAGATAGTGAAGAGGGGCGTTATAGTTTGCAGAGAGACTTGGACAAGTTGCAGAGCTGGGCCAAGAGGTGGCAAATGGAGTTTAATGCGGAAAGGTGTGAGGTAATTCACTTTGGCAGGAATAAAAAATGTGTAGAGTATAGGGCTAATGGTAGGACTCTTAATAGTGTTGATGAACAGAGGGATCTTGGTGTATATGTGCATAGATCCCTGAAAGGTGGCAATCAAGTCGATAAGGTTGTTAAGAAGGCATATGGAGTCTTAGCTTTTATTGGTAGGGCGATTGAATTTCGGAGCCGCAACGTCATGTTGCAACTGTACAAAACTCTAGTGCGGCCGCACTTGGAGTATTGTGTGCAGTTCTGGTCCCGCATTATAAGAAAGATGTGGAGGCATTGGAGACGGTACAGAGGAGGTTTACCAGGATGTTGTCTGGTATGGAGGGCAGGTCTTATGAAGAGAGGCTGAGGGATTTGAGGTTATTTTCGTTAGAAAGAAGGCAGCTAAGAGGAGACCTTATTGAAACATATAAGATGATTAGAGGTTTAGATAGGGTGGACAGTGATCGCCTTATTCCTAGGATGGAGAAAGCTAGCACGAGGGGACATAGCTTTAAATTAAGGGGTGGTAGTCATAGGACGGATGTCAGACGTAGGTTCTTTACCCAGAGGGTGGTAAGGGTATGGAATGCCCTACCTGCGGCAGTTGTAGATGCGCCAAGTTTGGTGGCGTTTAAGAGGTTAGTAGATAAGTTTATGGACGAAAAGGGAATGGTTTAGGTTGGAGGGTCATTGCTTTTTCCTAATTGGTCGGCGCAACATCGAGGGCCGAAGGGCCTGTTCTGCGCTGTAATGTTCTATGCTCTATGTTCTAATAATGTCAGTGGAAGAAGCTCGAAGGCCTTTCCCCAGTGTATGAGCCATCACTATTCCCTCAAGCATGATGACCAAAAACAGATTAACTATAAGATTCACATGGTTGTTACCTCAGAGCACTGCCATCCATTTTGTACTTTTGATCCTGAAATGATGTTCTTATAATTAATTACATTAGGGTACAACTTACATAAAGGTTTTGTGTTGCAGTGGACACTGTCCCTGTCGCTGAACCAGAAGCTCTGGATTCAAGTCCTATCCCAGGATTCAATGGTCTAGGATGTGCGTTCATAAAGCAGTCAAACAGGTAAAAGATCGAAAATATAAACCTTTTTAACATATGTCAGTGATAAGCAGTGAAGATGGGAGAGATTCCTCCTCTACTGTGTGATGGAAAGAACATTGAAGACTTGGCCATCACTCTCCATTGCTCCAGACAACACACAGGGAAAAGTTCACGTTACTATGGCAACTCAGACTCTGAGCGAACCAGAACATTTACATCCCTAAAATGATGGCTAGTGTAATTTGTAGAAGGATGGGGGGAGAACTGATCTGATTGATGAAGTAAATGTTTGCTCTTGTGGGGCAATCTAGGACAAAGGTTACAAGCATAGGTCGAGAGATAGTACATTTAAAACCAAGATGAGGAGGAGCTACTTCTTGCAGAGGATGGTGAATTTGTGGAACTCGCTGCCTCATAGCGCGGTGGAATCTGAATGATTTCAAAAAGGAGACAGATACATTTCTAATAAAATAGAAGAAATGGATATCGGGAACAGGTGGAGAGGTAGATTTGAGACCAGGGAAAGATCAGCTATAATCTGATTGTATGGTGGCTGAATTTGCCAATTCTGCTCCTCATTTCGATGTTTCAATATGACCAATGAGAAACTGGATAATACTGATGTGAGAAAACTGAATTCCAGCGAGGACAGCAATCTCATGTTCATCAAGGAAAGGTTCGTGATCGAATAATTCCGGCAGTGGGAATTACATTTCTTTCAACAGTTTGAGCTGTGTCAAACAATTCCTGAATCTGTTCCATTAGTTTCCCTCTGATGACTGTAGTACTTCCACCTAAATGGGATTTTCACGGGAAGAGGATGGGAATAACTTCCTTAATTATTTTTGTACAGCATTTTTGCCAGGGTCTTTAACTGCTGAGCCAAGAGCTCTGGAATTCTGAGGAAGAATGTGTCATTAACAACACCAAAGCAAAATAAACTGCTGTAGTCGAAAAATGGAGAGATTTGGGGCAAGACCAGCACAGCGTGCTGTTAACCCTTTGTTATTTCACAGAATTCACTGACCAATGTCCTGATTGAACCAATAAGATAACAATGTAGACAACAGGAAGACCATAACATTTAGGAGCAAAATAAGGTCATTCAGCCCAACCAGAAGAGTATATGTTCATAGAATCCCTACAGTCAGCAGTAGGCCATTCAGCCCATCGAGCCTGCACCGACAACAATCCCACCCAAGCCGTATCCCGTAACACCACATTATTTACCCTACTAATCCCCCAAACACTAGGGGCAATTTATAATGGCCAATCCACCTAACCTGCATGTCTTTGGACTGTGGGAGGAAACCAGAGTACCAGGAGGAAACTCACACAGATATGGGGAGAATGTGCAAACTCCACACAGACAGTGACCTGAGGCTGGAATTGAACTCAGGATCATAGTGCTGAAAGGCAAGCAGTGCTAACCACTGTGCTGCCCATGTCGTTAGAAATTAAAATGAACACAGCCTATATGTTGTAATAACTGTTTGAAATGATCTTACTTGTATCAGCTGATAAATCTCTGGCTTCAATTTCTATAATGTGGAGATGTCAGCGTTGGACACAGTAAGAAGTCTCACAACACCAGATTAAAGTCCAACAGGTTTATTTGATAGTAATGCCACAAGCTTTCGGAACACTGTTCCTTCGTCAGATGAGTGGAGATTTCTGATCACAAACAGGGCATATAAAGGCGCACTTTGCTGTAAAGACTCACATTCTAATCAGTATTCTGTAAATTCTGTGTGCCTTCATATGCCCTGTTTGTGATCAGAACTCCCCACTCACCTGACAAAGGAACAGCGTTTCGAAAGCTAGTGGTGTTTAACCTGGTGTTGTGAGACTTTTTACTTCAACTTCTATATTATGGTGAAATGTCAAAGCTGAGATGGTGAAACAGGAATTCTGCATTGGTAACAATCACCTAAAAATCATCTGAAAGTCAGACGTGTGAGGTTTCTTTTGTAGATATGAAAATCAAACAATAAAAATTCAGATCTAGAATAGAGGTAATGCAATCTCTTTTTAGCACAGGGAAGTTTATGGTTGAAGGTGATTCCAGATTGTTTGCAATTACATTCTGGCTCTCAGCGAATGTCTCTGATTTCTCAATGACCGTTGAGGAATGCATTGGTTTTGAGTCAAATCCGCCTGAGATTTTATTCAGTAATTTTGAACTGTATCACATCTATGCTTCCAATTGCCGTGTGATGTTGGGGAAGGAACCAGGTTCTATTCACAGCAATGCTAATCCTACTTCAGCCATTGTGGCGAGGCACTAAGGTGTGACAGTGGTAACTGGTAGGAAGAGTGCGAAAATCACAGGGACTTTGAGAGTATCCTAGTGCTTCACGTTGTTAGTGTACATTTGACCTGGATCATTTGATGGGCAACACGACAGCTCAGAGACTATCGCTGTGTTGTGCAGATACATAGATTTGGGCCTGTGTCTGTGGGAGTTTGCGCATTCTCCCTGTGCTTGTGTAGGTTTTCTCTGGGCGCTCCGGTTTCCTCCCACATCCCAAAGACGTGCTCTTAGGCTAATTGGCAAAACAAATTCTCCCTAAATTGTCTCAAATTTGGTTTCAATCCATAGATCTATAAACATGGACAGGGATCGTGGGTAGAGGTGGGAACATCGAGGTGGTGGCGCGGGCTCGTTAGGTTGAAGGGCCTGTTTCCCGTGCTGTTTTGTTCTTTATTCTTTGTTCAAATCCTCTCCCACATTCCCCAAAAGACAAGCTGTAGGAAAGCCGCATGAGTGAAGAGCCTCCTCCACAAACTCTAACCCCTCAACTCCCAAGATCCACCCTCACCACAATAGAAACGATCTTTTACAAATGTAGATTTATTTTCTATTGATAAATAATGGCCATGTAGAAAGTGTAAATCAATGAATCTGATAGAGGACTGATTGAACGGAATGCATTTTCTATAGCAAATGCTAAGTGCTGATTGGGGTTTTTTTTTAATAGCAAAAGTAAAGAGATTATTCTTTTAAAAGTCTTTTATTCAATAAAATGCTGCATTCATTTCTGAAAGGACCTTTTTCAGGAACGTTATTAGATTTTCAGATATTATTAACCCTTCATATGCTAAAGTCACTTCATTGTTGTGAATGTGTTTAGAATAGAGAGATAATAACTTCCTATAATCATTGCATTAACTTGCTGTGATTACAACATAAATATTCATAATAAACACTGCCGTCTTCGTTAACTAAATTCATTAGTCAGTAGCATCGACATGGAGAGATGCTATTAATAAAATGCCGGCCCAAAAATCAAAAAGAAAATATATATGAACTTTAAAATTCTTGGTATAAACTAAGGGCATCATTTTGACCTCGAGGCTGTAATTGAATCAGGCTTTTCTCTTCAGTTTATAATGTCATTCGAGACTCTGTCAGAGTTACACTGCCAGTAACCCATTAATTCTAATAAAGTAACTACATTACTATGCCTGGTATAAAACAAAGAAGTAATTCACCAACATAAACAACATCAGCTTCAGTTTCAATGGGACAATAATCTAATATTCCTTCAGAAATTTGTTGATGACATATGGCCAGCGGCAGCCCTTTCTCTTAATTCTCCTTGTCTGCTCGGGAAAAATGTAATGAAAAAATGTCTCAGTGGGAATCAAATAGATTCTGACTTTCAAACGGTAACCATCAAACAGCAGCAGCAGCATAAATTTCTGCTGGAAAATCACACCAAACTTGGTGAAAGCTGCAGCAAGGCAGGACAATTTTGCTGGTGAATGAATTACTTGTTTCTGATTCATTTTAGTTCAGTCACTGAGTGGAGAAAGTGCATGTCAAGGGCCTGAAACAAAGCCAGCTGTTAACACAACGCTTACTTTATAGCCTTCCTTTTTGTGGAAACTGGAGAGTTAAAGATGAGCTGATTCACCTAATGTTTTTATAGGATGGATAATGCCGGGCTTGGGGAACAAGAGGAAGAATGTGCTCAATGGGAAGCAGCTGTATTCAAAACAGAATTGGCTAATTTTCCACTGAAAGACACTGTTTTAAGTTGCAACGATCAGATAGTGCCCACTTGGGCAAGAATGTATGACCAGGATTCAAACATTAATGATCTTCAAAGAAGAACGTCAGTGTTTTTAGATATAAATCAAGGACATTGCTGTAGGTGTGTAAACACAATCTAATTTTCAAATTTAATCATATTCTGAACAATGCAATTTTTAAAAAGAAATAGGTCATCAAATAGTTCTGAAGAAGTGATTTTTTTTGGAAACATTAACTCCGTTTCTCTCTCCACAGATGCTGCCAGACTGGATGAGTTTTTCCAGCATTTTGTTTTTATTTCAGATTTGCAGTATCTGCAGGACTTTGCCTGTGTCAAGTTGCTTTTGTTAATGAGGCACAAAAAATAAATTCATATGTTCCAAATTAATCTGTTTCTGGAAGTGTCACAATACTGCAGTGAAGATTGAACCTAGATTATGTGTTCAAATCCTGGTACGGTTTTAGAATTAAGGTTAGAATTATTGAAGAAACCACATTGGGGTTGGAGAAAGAATGTTGCGAATTGCACAGAAATAATTAACTGATAATGAAAATGTACAGCTGGAAACAGTGAGTATGAACACAAACAGCTGGTAATGCTGTGATATATTCCATTTTACCTGGGAATATCACATATGTAAGGTACACAAGGATTTACACTGTGAACATTTTAATTACTGAATTAAAAGCCTCATGTATTTTCAAATGTAGATCAGAATGAAATCTAACAATAATTTGAGAGACATTTTCTACCTACCCCAATGTCTTTGACACATTTTACTCTTTATTTGTTTTAGACATTTTGCATTCAAAATATTTCATTCAAGGTAACGATTTTAGGAGAAGAAATGACCCATTTGAAGAAGACCCATTAATTCCTACTCTTTGGTTCCTCTCTGCCAACTAGTTTTCTATCCATCAAAATACATAATAACATAAGAACATAAGAAATAGGAGCAGGAGCAGGCCATCTAGCCCTTTGATCCTGCCCTGCCATTCAACAAGATCATGGCTGATCTGAAGTGGTTCCACATTCCCACTTTTTCCCCAAGCCCTTAGTTTGCTTGTCTATCAGAAACCTATCTACCCATGACTTAAATATATTCAGTGAGATAGCCTGTACTACTTCAATGAGCAGAGAATTCCAGAGATTCACCAGCCTTTGAGTGAAGTTCCTCCTCAACTCTGTCCTAAACTGCTCCCCTCCCCTTATTTTGAGGCTGTGCCCTCTACCTTGGCTGTGCTCCAATACCTTGGTGGGCAAGGTATTGGAGAGAATTATTAGGGATAGGATTTATAGTTATTTAGAGAGAAACGAATTGATTGGGGATAGTCAGCATGGTTTCGTGAAGGGTAGGTCATGCCTTACTAACCTCATTGAGTTTTTTGAGAAAGTGACCAGAGAGGTGGATGGGGGTAAGGCGGTTGATGTAGTATATATGGACTTTAGTAAGGCGTTTGATAAGGTGGCCCATGGAAGACTTCTACAGAAAATGCAGATGTGTGGAATAGAGGGTGATTTAGCTAATTGGATTAGGAATTGGCTGGCAGATAGAAGACAGAGGGTGGTGGTTGATGGGAGATATTCATCGTGGAGTTCGGTGACAAGTGGTGTGCCTCAGGGGTCTGTTTGGGGCCCCTGCTGTTTGTAATTTTTATAAATGATCTGGATGAGGGTATTGAGGGATGGATCAGTAAATTTGCAGATGATACTAAAGTTGGTGGTGTGGTAGATAGTGAAGAGGGGTGTTTTAGTTTACAGAGTGACTTGGACAAGTTGCAGAGCTGGGCCGAGAGGTGGCAAATGGAGTTTAATGTGGAAAAGTGTGAGGTAATGCACTTTGGCAGGAACAATAAATGTGTAGAGTATAGGGCTAATGGTAGGGCTCTTAATAGTGTTGAGGAACAGAAGGATCTTGGTGTATGTGTCAATAGATCCCTGAAAGTAGGCAGTCAAGTGGATAAAGTTGTTAAGAAGGCATATGGAGTCTTAGCTTTTATTGGTAGGGGGATTGAATTTAGGAGCCGCAGCATCATGTTGCAACTGTACAAAACTCTAGTGCGGCCGCACTTGGAGTATTGTGTGCAGTTCTGGTCGCCACATTATAAGAAAGATGTGGAGGCATTGGAGAGGGTACAGAGGAGGTTTACCAGGATGTTGCCTGGTATGGAGGGCAGGTCCTATGAAGAGAGGTTGAAGGATTTGAGGTTGTTTTCGTTAGAAAGGAGGCGGCTAAGGGGGGATCTTATTGAAACATATAAGATAATTAGAGGTTTGGATAGGGTGGACAGTGATAGCCTTTTTCCTAGGATGGAGAAAGCTAGCACGAGGGGACACAACTTTAAATTAAGGGGTATGAGTTATAGGACGGATATCAGAGGTAGGTTCTTTACTCAAAGAGTGATTAGGGAGTGGAATGCCCTGCCTGCAGCTGTTGTAGATGCGCCAAGTTTGGTGGCGTTTAAGAGGTTAGTTGATAAGTATATGGATGAGAAGGGAATGGTTTAGTTAGGAGGGGCATTGCTTTTTATTTTGGTCGGCACAACATCGAAGGCCGAAGGGCCTGTTCTGTGCTGTATTGTTCTATGTTCTATTTGTTCTATATCCTTTTGAAAATATGGGGACCAAAACTGCACACAATACTCCAGTTATGGCCTCACCAGTGCCCTGTAAAGTAGCAGCAAGACCTCCCTGCTTTTATATTCTATCCCCCTAGCTATAAAAGCCAACATTCCATTCGCCTTCTTGATCACCTGCTGCACCTGCAGACTGTGTTTTTGCGATTCGTGCACAAGGACCCCCAGATCCCTCTGCACCGTAGCACGCTGCAGCTTTTCACCATTTAAATAATAATCCTTCCTACCAATATTTCTACCAAATCAGATAACCTCACGCTTGCTAACATTATACTCTATCTGCCAGGTCCTCGCTCATTCACTCAACCTATCCAGATCCCTCTGCAAACTTTCCGCGCCCTCCACGCAATTTGCTTTTCCACTCATCTTCATGTCATCAGCAAATTTTGTTACTCTGTACTCAGCCCCCTCCTCCAGATTGTCTATGTAAATGGTAAATGAGGCCCCAGCACCGATCCCTGCGGCACTCTACTAGTCACCAACGGCCAACCAGAAAAGCACCCATTGATACCAACTCTCTGCTTCCTGTTAGATAACCAATCCTCAATCCACGCTAACACTTTACCCCCAACTCCGTGCACCCTAACCTTCTGCAGCAACCTTTTGTGAGGCACCTTATCAAAGGCCTTCTGGAAATCTAAAAACACCACATCCACCGGTTCCCCTCTGTCTACCGCACTAGTCACATCCTCATAGAAATTCAATAAATCTGTGCTGTGTCTGCTTGATCAAACCTTTTCTAGGTGTCTTGCTATTTCTTTGATGATGGATTCTAGAATTTTTTCCAACTACAACCGGCCTATAGTTTCCTGCTTTTTGTCTGCTCCCCAAATACACTGCCCCCAAATCCCATGCATTTTAATTTTACATGCTAATCTCTTAACGTGGAACTTTGTCGAAAGCCTTCTGAAAGTCCAGATAAACCACATCTACCAGCTTCCCCTCATCAACTCTACTAACTACATTTGAAAAGCATGATTTCCCTTTTGTAAATCTATGCTGATTCTATCTTATTCTACCACTGTTTTCCAAAAATTCTGCTATAAAATCATTGATTATGGACTGTAGACTTTCTCCCAGTACTGACATCAGGCTAACTGATCTGTAATCCCCTGCTTTCTCTCTCTTCCTTTTCAGAAAGTGGGATTGCATTACTGACCCTGCAATCTGTAGGAACAGTTACAGAAACGGTGTTGAAAGGTGGTGGGTGAGGTAGAGCTGCACACCATCTTTCACTGTGCATTTGTATGAAGTCACAGAGAGACTGAGGTAGATGAGGGAGTCAGGAATCCCTCCGGGGCACCAGAATGCTGTAAGAGAAGGCATTCCAAGATGGATAAGAATAGAAATGGGTGGAACCAGTCCCCAGATAGACCACGACAAAGAGGTGCTGAAGGAAGATGGTGCAGTGAGGTGCATTGAAGGCTGCAGGCAGACTAAGGGTGAGAGTGGAAAGTTTACATTTGTGATGGTCGTACATGATGTCATTAATGATTTTGTTAAGTCAACCTACCCAAGATGTTTGAATCATCAATAGTCACCGGTGAAGTGCCTGAAGTTTGGAGAGTGGCAAATATTGTTCCTTTGTTTAAAAAGGGCTGCAGGGAAAAGCCTGGGAACTACAGGCCAGTGAGCCTCACATTTGTGATGGGTAAATTGTTGGAACGTATTTTGAGAGACAGGATCTACAGGCATTTAGAGACACAAGCACTGATTAGAGATAGTCAGCATGGCTTTGTAAGTGGAAAATCATGTCTCACAAATTTGATTGGGTTTTTTGAAGGGATAACCAAGAAGGTAGATGAGGGCAGTGCAGTTGATGTTGTCTACGTGGACTTTGACAAGGTACCGCATGATAGATTGTTGCATAAGGTTAAATCTCATAGGATCCAGGGTGAGGTATCTAAATGGAAACAAAATTGGCTTCTAGACAGAAGCCAGATGGTGGTTGTAGAGAGTTGTTTTTCAAACTCAAGGCCTGTGACCAGAGATGCACTTCAGTGCTGGGCCCACTGTTATTTGTTATTTATATTAATGATCTGGATGAGAATATAGGAAGCATGGTTAGTAAGTTTACAGATGACACTAAGATTGGTGGCATAATAGAACATAGAACATAGAACAATACAGCACAAACAGGCCCTTCAGCCCACGAGTTGCGCCGATCACATCTACCAATCCACAGACCTATCTATAACCCCCTATCCTATTCTTTTCCATATCTGGACTTCATCCAGAAGTCTCTTAAAAGACCCCAGTGAGTTTGCCTCAACAACCTCCGACGGCAGTCGGTTCCATTCACTCACCACCCTCTGAGTGAAAAACCTACCCCTGACATCTCCTTTGTATTTGCTTCCCTGCACCTTAAATCTGTGTCCTCTCGTAGTGACCATTTCAGCTCGGGGAAATAGTCTCTGAGAGTCCACCCTATCTATTCCTCTCAACATTTTATAAACCTCTATCAGGTCGCCTCTCAACTACGTCTCTCCAGTGAGAAGAGTCCCAGCTCCCTCAACCTATCTTCATAAGGCCTGCCTCCCAATCCAGGCAGCATCCTTGTAAATCTCCTCTGAACTCTCTCAATAGCCTCTACATCCTTCCTATAATGAGGCGACCAGAACTGCGCACAATACTCCAACTGGGGTCTGACAAGAGTCTTATAGAGCTGCATCATTACCTCCTGACTCCTAAACTCTATTCCTCGATTAATGAAGGCCAGTACACCGTACGCCTTCTTGACCACTTCCTCCACCTGCGAGGCCGATTTAAGAGTCCTATGGACCCGGACCCCGAGATCCTTCTGCTCTACAACACAGCTAAGACTCCTACCCCTTATATTGTACTCCTTCATCCCATTATTCCTGCCAAAATGGACCACTACACATTTATCTGCGTTGAAGTCCATCTGCCACTTCTCCGCCCAGTCTTGCATCCTGTCTATGTCCCGTTGCAACTTTTGGCATCCCTCCAGACCATCCACAACACCACCGATCTTTGTATCGTCGGCGAACTTGCTAACCCATCCTCCACTTCCTCATCCAGGTCATTTATGAAAATGACAAACAGCAGGGGTCCCAGAACAGATCCCTGGGGCACTCCACTGGTTATCGACCTCCCTTGAGAACAAGACCCATCCACAACCACCCTCTGCCTTCTGCCGGCAAGCCAGTTCTGGATCCACGAGGCCAAAGCCCCTTGGATCCCATGCCCTCTCACCTTCTCCAGAAGCCTTGCACATGGGACCTTATCAAACGCCTTACTAAAGTCCATGTACACTACGTCCACCGCCCTTCCTTCGTCAATGTGTTCAGTCACATTTTCGAAGAACTCAACTAGGCTCCTAAGGCATGACCTGCCCTTGACAAAACCATGCTGACTATTTCTAATCAGTCCAAACTTCTCCAAATGTTCATATATCTTATCCCTCAGAAGCTTCTCCATCAGCTTACCAACCACTGAAGTCAAACTCACTGGTCGGTAATTTCCTGGACTATCCCTGTTTCCTTTCTTAAAGATAGGAACCACATCCGCAAAAATCCAATCCTCCGGAACCTCTCCCGTTTCCATGGACGATGCAAAGATCATCGCCAGGGGCTCTGCAACCACTTCGCTCACTTCCCACAATAACCTGGAGTACATCCCATCTGGTCCCGGCAACTTGTCTATCTTGATAGAATTTAACAGGTCTAACACATCTTTTAGTCTCTGAGAGTCCAGCCTATCTCTTCCTCTCAACATTTTATAAACCTCTATCAGGTCGCCTCTCAACCTACGTCTCTTCCGTATGCCTCAAACCTGCAGTGCAATCTCCCAGTTCACTTTCCACCGTGAATACCGAGGCAAAGTACTCGTTAAGCACCTCTGCCATTTCTTCTGGATTCACACAGACTTTTCCCCCTTCACCTTTTATAGGCCCTATCCCTTCCCTAATGGACAGTGAAGTAAGTTATCTCCAATTGCAACTGGATCTTGATCAATTGGGCCAGTGGACTGACGAATGGCAGATGGAGTTTAATTCATGCGAGGTGATGTATTTTGGTAGATTGAACCAGGGCAGGACTTAGTTAATAGAACATAGAACATTATAGCGCAGAACAGGCCGTTTGGCCTTCGATGTTGCGCCGACCAATTAGGAACAAGCAGTGACCTCTAACCTAAACCATTCCCTTTTCATCCATAAACTTATCTACTAACCTCTTAAATGCCACCAAACTTGGCGCATCTACAACTGATGCAGGCAAGGCATTCCATACCCTTACCACCCTCTGGGTAAAGAACCTACCTCTGACATCTGTCCTAAAACCATCACCCCTTAATTTAAAGCTATGTTCCCTCGTGCTAGCTTTCTGCATCCTAGGAAAAAGGCTATCACTATCTAAACCTCTAATCATCTCATATGTTTCAATAAGGTCACCTCTTAGCCGCCTTCTTTCTAACAAAAACAACCTCAAATCTCTCAGCCTCTCTTCATAAGACCTGCCCTCCATACCAGGCAACATCCTGGTAAACCTCCTCTGTACCCTTCAAAAATGCATTCCACATCTTTCTATAATCGCGGGACCAGAAATGTACACAACTACTCCAAGGTGAGGCCGCATAGAGTTGTGTACAGTTGCAAACATGACGTTGGGGCTCTGAAATTCAATCCCACTGAACAATAAAAGCTAAGACCCGTTGCCTTTTAACAACCCTTACGAACTGATTGCCAACTTTCAGGGATCTATGCACACATACACCAAGATCCCTCTGTTCATCAACACTATTAAGAGTCCTACCATTAGCCCTATACTCTACACATTTGTTATTCCTGCCAAAGTGAATGACCTCACACTTTTCCACATTAAACTCCATTTGCCACCTCTCGGCCCAGCTCTGCAACTTGTCCAAGTCTCTCTGCAAACTATAACACCCCTCTTCACTATCTACCACTCCGCCGACTTTGGTGTCATCCGCAAATTTACTAATCCATCCTTCAATACCCTCATCCAGATCATTTATAAACATTACAAACAGCAGGGGCCCCAAAACAGATCCCTGAGGTACACCACTTGTAACCGAACTCCATGATGAATAATTTCCATCACCCACCACCCTCTG